>ML817455.1:55820-75385 GCA_009831015.1 Picea engelmannii | reverse complement strand
TGATGACGTCAAGCCTCTTTTTAACCCTTGTTTAGTGTGAAACGTTGTGGTTTTATTAACATTTAAGTGTTGAGCAATTTTTCATTGGCTTGTTTAACAAAACGTCCACTTATTTGTCTAGCTAAAACCAACCAGAAATAGGGTTGACGTCACTCTCAATCTGCATAGTGACGCAGCAACAATATTTATGTATGAGCAGATTTATTGCATTGTGATATAAAAAGGATTGATTTTATACATTGAATGCAAGTATCATTTTGTATTTATTGAGGAAGTGATATTATAAGTCTTAGCTTTAAATTGCAATCATTGACTTCGTCAATAATTACTTTCATTATTGCTCATATGCATTAAATATAGTCATTGATATTTTGAAGTACTAATCACTGTATGCACATTTTAGTTCCATTTGCCTTGTCTCGCAAACAGGTGCTCTTTCAGTGAAATATCTCTTCTTTGACTATCCTTTGGGTAGTAATCTGTGAAGGGGAAGCTTACCTCAACCTTGAAGCCTTAAACCCTTGATCCTTTTCCTTCAGAACCCCCAGATTACTAGGGATGTCTCCCTTAGGATTAGCCACCCTAAATAGAAAGAGCTCCCCATCGAGGTGACAGTGGGTGGGGAAGCTCCTATTACGCCAGTTTGAGCCTTGACTTCAAGCTACTTAAACCTACCCTACAAACTGTGTGATAACAATACCATTAGGTAGAATTGCCATGGTAATTTTGAAAGCTTGTAAATATTACCTTTAAAGATTAATAAAAGATTCAAGGATGGCTTAGTAAAGAATACAACCTAAGGGGTTATGGGCCTACAAGAGGGGAAAGATGAGGGTTTCCATGGGGTTGACCTATGTTTTGTGACCTTGCCATATCCTAACTTCTATGTGAATATTTTATCACCTCAACTCCTTTTAATGTTATGCTAAATTAGATTAGAATCCTTGGGAAACATGTTGCATTTTTCCTCATTTTTCATGTCACCTCGATTTATGTGTCCATTGTTGGGCAGTTTTTTGGCACATGGTTTTTGTCGATAGTTTTCTATTTTCGGTTAAGGAATTAGAGTTGTTGACTAATCCAAGTCATTGGTTTAGGGTTTTGGATTTTGTTGGCTCCTATATGTATATTGTATTGTATTGTAAACAATGTATCACTATGAATGAATATAGAATATATTGGTTTTCCCGGTTTGGGTTTCCAGGGAAAAAATGTTGGGTATGTGTTATATTCTATGCCCGAGTAGTAGTGTTTGTATTGTGCCGAGCACGCAGGCGGATTTGAGGGAATTTTTTTTTTCTTCTGGAAACATGTCACATTTTTGCCTCATTTTTTTGTGTTGCCTCGATTTTCGTGTCCATTGTTGGGCAGTTTTTCAGCACATGGTTTTGGCCGATGGTTTTCTATTTCCAGTTAAGGAATTAGGGTTGTTGACTAATCCAGGTCATTGGGTTAGGGTTTTGGATGTTTTTGGCTCCTATATGTATATTGTATTGTAAACAATGTATCACTATGAATGAATATAGAATATGTTGGTTTTCTCGGTTTGGGTTTCCAGGGGAAAAATCTTTGTGTAATGTTTGTATTTTCCATTGTATCTTTTCTATTCTTTTACTGAAAATCTGTTTGCAGTAAATATTGTACAACGTTAAAATATACAAAAAATCTTTGTGTAATGTGTGTATTTTCCGTTGTATATTTTTTGTTCTTTTATTGAAAATCTGTTTGCAATAAAAAATTGTACAAGGTTAAAATCTACAATTTGCGAGGAATTTTATTCAATCCCCAATGGAGTTTCCAATCTATTTGGGTTGCTTTTCCACTTGGGTGAGCAAAAACAAGCCACTTGGTTTCCTTTTTAGGACAACAAGATAATACAAAAGTTGGTTAGTTGATTTGTGGTTCAACTAAAGAGAAAACAAGAAAATAAATAAAAAGAAACTAAAACTAAACTAATCATGTAAAAACTCAAATGGATGCATGAAAGGGACACAAGAAATAGCTACCAATAGGATTGGTCTTCGAATTGATAACACCTAGGAGAATTATGGGAACTTATGAGTCCCCTCTTCCTCCTTGGGAGGGTTCTTAATTACCCAAAATACAAATCTCTCTCTCTCTCTCTTTTAAGAAAATGAAAATACAATGGTGAAGACTCGATTGTTGAAGTTATCAAGAGGAGGGAAGTGTAACACTACTCGTTTATAAAGAGTTGTCAATGTGTGAATTATGTGAGAAATAATATCACATCATGTTTTGTTAAGACATGGATGGTTAATGTTTGGTAAATATTATCAAGGTTGGCTTCTTAATGTAAATAAATTGAAGGGTAGTGAAAATGAACATCACCCAAATTTAGATGTTATCGTTGCAATTGATTTGAATTACTAAATAGTGATTCTAAGCACTTATGAAAGTGAGGGGGAACTACCATTGGAACCAGAGTTGAATGTTGAATGTTTTAATAGTAGATCTTGTTAGGAGCACATGGCATAAAATTAGCTTAAGACACCACATTTTTGATGGATTATATGGAAAACATTTACTTCAAATCAGGGAAGGTCGACACGTAAAGATACAAGTTAGTAAGAGAAAGGTGGGTTCTTTGTGCCACTTCACTGTAAAAGTCAACTTTATGAAATCTTCGGCATAGAGTTAGACTTATGTCTTAAGGGATTACAAAATAATTGTGTGTTCTTATTTGCATTAACCATGGTTTCATTGGCTTGTTTGTTTGCAATTTTTTTATCATAAGGAAAGAAATATGGTTTCACTTTTAGTATTAATACAAGTTTGGAGAATGGAGATGGTGTTAAAACAATCCGTGAAAACTTCTTACCTAAAAATTTTTCTATTTTAACACCATCTCCATTCTCCAAACTTGTATTAATACTAAAAGTGAAACCATAATTATTATCAATGTATTAAGGTGAAAATTTTTTAGGTGAGAAGTTTTCAAGGCATTTAGAATCTATGTCCTACAGTCAAAAATCATCGCTTGTGTCCCCTCAGTTGTTGTTAAAGAAATTTTTATTCAGCCTAACATAGACGGGAGAAGGAGTAAGTGGATGGCCAAGATTCTGGAAATTGACCTGGAAATAAAGCCTATTAAATTGATCAAAGGTCAAGGTTTAGCCAAGCTATTGGCTGAAGCCAATTGCCAAGACTTGGGGGTAAGTTTCATCAATGAATGCTCATGAATTCAGTAGGGTCGGTTGTCTGAAATAGACCCTCAAAGGGAGCCCCCATTGGCTCGATATCCCTGGTATAAGGATGTCATATATTTTCTGCAAGAGTTGTGGCCTCTAGACGGCCTGCAAAGAAACAAGGCAAAATCTTTGAAGCTCAAAGCAGTCAGATACTGCCTTATTTATCAAGTTCTATATTGGAAAGACCCCCTGAGGTTGCTTTTGAAATGTGTAGATCCGCAAGAGGTTGACAGGATCATGGTTGAATTTCACGACAGCCTATGTGGAGGGCATCATTTCTGGAAAACTACAGCCTACAAAATCCTCAGGGTTGGATACTACTGGCCCACTGTATTCACTGATGTCTGCAGAAGGGTAAGAGCTTGCACCAAATGTCAAAGATTTGCAGGAAAACAACAACTCAAGTCTTTGCCATTAATCTTGTGGTTGTTTAAGGACCTTTCCAGCAATGGGGTCTAGATTTCATTGGAGAAATTCACCTCGCTTCCAGTGGGAAGCACAAATGGATCCTGACCGCTACCAATTTCTTCACCAAGTGGATTGAAGCTATCCCCACCATGAGTGCTTCCCATAAGGTAATCATTGGATTCCTGGAAGACCTCATCATAACATTGGGTTGCCCAAGTAAGATTGTCACTGATAACGCAGCCTCTTTCAGGGCTGAGCCATTAGCCAAGTTTTGTGAGCAATTTGGGATCAAAATGATTCACTCCACCCCATACTCTCCCCAGGGCAACGGTTTAGTAGAGTCCTCCAACAAAAGCCTAATAAGGATCATCAAAACACTGTTGGAAGACAACAAGAAGGCCTGGCATTCAAGATTGAAATTTTCTCTATGGGTCGATCGAGTGACCACGAAGAGATCTATAGGCGTCTCTCCTTTCCAATTAGTCTATGGAGCAGAGGCTATTTTTCCTTCTCATTTAGCCATTCCTGTAGAAAAATTCCTCCAGGATCATCAAGAGGAGCCTGATGACATGATCAGAAGAATTCATCAGCTAGTGGAAATCGAGCAGGCCAGGGAGCAGGTAGTGGGTAGAATTCAGAACCATCAGCAAAGGATCAAGCAGGTTTTTGATAAGAAGGCCAAGAAGGAAGAGTTTCGGATAGGAGACCTGGTATTGAAATGGGATGCTCCTAAACAAGATAAAGGCAAGCACGTAAAATTTGAAGTCATGTGGATCGGGCCTTTCAAAGTATGCAAAGTATTCTCGAATAACACCTACAGGGTACGGGATTTGAAGGATCAAGAAGTTTTCAATGGCCCTGTGAATGGGAATTTCCTAAAAATATTTTTCTCGTGAGCCACACATGGCTCTTTCGCGGTTGTAAATATTGTTTTTATTTCCGTCTTTAAGTTTTAAATAAATGACCCCATAGCCCAACAACAAGGCACTGGAGCTGCAAAATGAGTCTTTAGAGCATCACAGGGACGACTCTATCCCCCATGGAGCCTAATGTTAGTAACATTTCTTGTCCTGGGCACAAGAGCATTCAAGTCTGCAAGTTGCATGAGAAGCGCCCGAGCACAGCACGAAAAAATCTCATTTTAGGCTTCCAAGCAAGTAAACAGGCGAGATTATATTGTCGATGGTCTGGATTCATCCATAAGAGTAGATCGGTGGTGGGTGAGAAATCACGGTTATCGAAGTTGCGCCGAGATTAGCGCGATGGATAGCACCCATATTGCATGCAGGAAAGGATAGCAGCCGTCCATCCAAAGGACGTGTGGCGCGAGATCTGGTCACGTCGGCATTTCGACATTCGAGAGTTCGAAGGGTGAGGGTTCTATGTCATTCTACATCTTGAAACCCCGAAACCCGAAGCACCGAAAGCACCCAGAGCCGGGCCCGCAGTATCATGAAGCAGTCTCATCCGTCCATCCAAAGGGGACACCTAGTGCACGATTAGGCTCCTCACCTTTTCGCCCATCGCGACTTCGAAGCACAAGGAGCAACTCCTTCATATCCCCGAGGTGCGAAGTGACAAGAGCGTCTGGGACCTAGGCCCACAACATCACCGAGTGAGTTTAGGACCATCAGATCAGAGAGGGACGCGTGGCACCCAATTGAGCCATCTCGACGTTTCGCTCATCACGACTGTGGTAAGAAATTTTCACGTATTGTTAAAATAGAAAATTTTATCACCATTCACCTTGATAATACATTGATAATAATTATGGTTTCACTTTTAGTATTAATACAAGTTTGGAGAATGGAGATGGTGTTAAAATAGAAAATTTTTTAGGTGAGAAGTTTTCACGGATTGGCTAGTTTCTACCGGAAGTTCATCAAGAATTTCAGTGGAATTAGCGCAGCGATGATGGACATAGTGAAAAAAAGACATAAGTCTTTTCACTAGACTGAAGAGGCTGAGAAGAGTTTTAATCTGTTGAAGAGGAAGATTATGGAACAACTAGTTCTGGTGTTGCCGGATTTCCAAAAGACATTTCAAGTGAAATGCGATGCAAGTGAATTTGTAATCGGGGCAATCTTCAGTCAAGAAGAAAGGCCAATAGCATACTTCAACGAGAAGTTGAATGAAGCGAAAGTGAAGTACTCCACTTATGATAAGGAGTTTTATGCTATCGTTCAGGCATTGAAAAAATGGAGGCATTACTTGATCCCGAAAGAATTTGTCTTATACAGTGACAATCATGCATTGTAGTTTGTGACTCAACAGGAAAAGTTGAATCAGAGACATGTCAAGTGGGTGGAATACATGCAGAATTTCACTTTTGCGATTAAACATATTTCTGGTATTGCTAACAAATTTGTTGATGCTTTGAGCATGAAGTGTTTGTTGTTGTAGGAGTTCAGAGTCAAAACGTTGGGTTTTGATGATCTCAGGGACATGTACGCAGATGATCATGATTTTAGGGAAGCATGTGAAGCAACTGAGAATCCAATTCTCAGGGGTAAAAGCCAATGGGAAGAGTACATGATCCAGGAAGGATTACTGTTCAGAGGTAATCAACTGTGTATTCCGAAATGCTCCATGAGGGAGAATCTGCTAAAGGAGAAACACAGTGGAGGATTGGCAGGCACTTTGGTCACGACAAGACGTTCACAAAGTTGAATGAGTCATAGTTTTGGCCGGGAATGCGAGAATACGTCAAGAGATTCATGGACAGATGCAAAATTTGCCATCATTCAAAGGGAAGGAAGCAGAATGCGGGGTTTTATCAACCATTGCCCATACCAGAGAGGTCGTGGGATGCAATTAGCATGGATTTTGTATTGGGGTTGCCAAGAACACAAAGAGGTTGTGATTCAATATTTGTGGTGGTGGATAGATTTTCCAAGATGGAACACTTCATTCCATGTCAGAAAACCAGTGACACAACTCACATTGCGAATTTGTTTTTCAAAGAAGTCATTCGACTTCATGGCTTACCCAGAAGCATAGTTTCGGATCGAGACACAAAATTCATAGGGCACTTTGGGAGGACCTTATGGAAGAAGCTGGGAACTAACTTGTCATTTAGTTCGGCTTATCATCCTCAGACGGATGGATAGACAGAAGTAGTGAACAGTAGTCTGGGAGACTTGCTGAGAATCTTGGTGACCAAACACCACAGCCAGTGGGACAACATATTACCACAAGCAGAGTTTGCTTATAATGACTCGGTTAACAGGAGCACAGGGCAGAGTCCATTTCAGATTGTATATGGCCTGCAGCCGAGGGGAATTTCTGAGCTAAGGGATTCAGAAAAGACTGTGACTAGGAGCGCTAGTGAAGAAGAATTCGTAGAGGTGATGAAGGAACTTCACAGCCAGGTGAAGGAGCGACTACTGAATTCAAGTCAAGAATATAAGCGTAGAGCAAATCAGCATAGAAGACAACCTCAATTCGAGGTTGGTGATTTGATTCTGGCACATTTAAGGAGGGAAAGGTTCCCGAGAGGAACATATAATAAGTTGAAGATGAAGAAAATCGGGCCATGTACTGTCTTGAAGAAATTTGGGGCAAATTCTTACGAGATTGAATTACCCGATGGGATCGGAATTTCTCCGATATTCAATATCTCAGATTTGTACCCATATAAGGCTGAGGGAACAGGGACTGGAAATGAGTAGCCAGCGATCCAATGGACAAAGCAGATGCCAGTTGCATATAAGTCGCAGATGGAGTGCATACTGGATAAAAGAGTGAGCAAGAGGACCAGGTGAAAGTAATATTTTGAATATATAGTCAAATGGAAGAACCATCCAGTTGAAGATGCTAGCTGGGAGACCGAAGCGAAGATAAAGAAGCATGGACAGACCATTCCTGAGCTCATGGACAGGATCCCATGAAAATTTTCAAGCGAGGGAGTATGATGCAGGAGCATCGCCAACATCAAGCGTGCCAGTGCGGAGACAACGGATAGCTGGAAAAGCGCCCAGCACAAATTTTGAAATTTCCTTGAAGTTGTTGCGCAATCTTAAATGAAGTCATTAAGAAGGAGCGCACTTGTAAAATATAAATGGACCTTGAGCGATTTTCTCTCGTCCTTAGTAGGTAGAAGGTATTTATAGTAGTTAATGCAAGTAGATAGAATTCAATTCTAGATTAGACAGTTTTAGAGCGCAAGAGGGAAAATGGGATATAGACACCCTCATTGTGTATTTTAATAATAATCAGAGGAGAAGAGAGAATAGAAGAGACGCAGAGAGCTATGTTGCAGACTCCATGTACAGAAGTTCTGGATTAATACAAAGAAAGTTCTGATTCAGACTCATGGTGTCCATATATTCTCTGTGTATGCATCTTTGAATGTTATACTCTTGAATGTTTTACTCTTTCTGTCATGCAATTTCTTTTGTGCCATGTATGAATGATTTCTTGTTGAATGTTTGGAATCTAAGAGGGAAGGGTAATGGAATGAGTTTCAATTGTTTCTCTATCTGAGCAAGAGTTCCTGCAAGGAGTGCATTGACATAGGGCTCAGGTAGTTTAGCTTTTGTTCTCATTCACTCAGGAGTGCAGTTGAGCACAGGAGCCGTGCAAGGAGTGCGCACGTTGGGTGAAGTCTCACGGTTGCGAACCTGAGTGAAGTATTGATAGAATACTACTGCAGGTGTGCACAGGTTCGAAGGAATTTCATCACTTGGAAGTGTCTAAAGGTTGCCGCAAGGAGTGCGTGCATGTCTTCTCTAAAGACTCGAAGTTGAAGACAGTTCAGAAGGATCTGAAATCTTCAAAAGGTCGTTAAAGGCAGGAAAAGAGGCCAAGTGCCTTGAAGTTTGTAACGGGCATCGTAATTTTGCGCCGCAGGAGGATGAGTTTCATGGAGAGAAGTACTTTGGTTAATTGTGCAGATATTTTCAAGGAAAGAACGGACGGTCGGAATTCTCCGAGGAGGATTCGTGAATTTTCGTGAGTTGTTAATCTTGCGGAGGAGCATGGGAGATAAGGTGAGTATTCCCTAAAGGTTCTAAGCTCAGGAGGAGTAGGACCATAAATCCTAGCCACAAGGGTCATTGGATTTACGTGTGGATACGTATATCAGGGTTTCGTGGGTGGAAGTCCCGTAAACCTTGCAAGCGGAATCGCGAAATCACGAAACGTGATATCCCAAATGCCAAGAGGATTTGTGTGGGCCACATCGGAGTCGGCAGGTGGACAGGTGGTGTGATGCTGACACGGAGTCAACCTCCGTTGACCATTTCAAAGTTTCATGGAGTGAAGTCCCAAACTCATTACATCAGGATTCGCGATCCTGCAAAGTCCGAAGTCCCGACGGAAGTGGGGAGGCATTGAAAAGTCAACCACGCGAGTGTATTGGAGTTTCGGTAAATCAGGATTTGGGAGTCAGAGAAACGAGTTCCTCGACATCGCGATCACCGAAATCGCAATAGGGAAAATCCTGAAAGAAAAAGGAAAAGGTCAGCGTTGACTGTATCGGGATTCGGGGATTCGAGAGTCCAACGCTTGACTATTGGATTCGCGAAGTTGCGAAGTCCGATCTCCCAAGTGAAAAGAGGAGATCTTGTGAGAGTTTGTTGTGGGAGCAGATTTCCCGATAGGAAATAGAAGAGCGTCAGATTTCTTCGGGCCGTGGTAAAGGAAAGATCCTGTGTTGACGTGGACCTTCCAACCTACGGGTTATGTAGGGAGCACTTGTCGACGTCAGCTAGTCTCCAAAATAATGGATATTTAGATTGTATCCATTTTATGTATTCTTCAATACTAAGGCCATCATATTTTCCTATAAAAAAACATCTTTCTTGAATGAAAACCCCCCAAAAAATAGGTTCGATCAAAATAACTTAATTTTCAATAAAGCTCCTTTGTGCAACTAGGGTTTGAGGTGGCTAATTAAAAATTATTAAAAAAATGGTGATACTTCTCTAAGTGGATATTATGACCACGATTATGAAATTCCATGGCCACTCTACAATTATTGGCACTAATTTGATTAAAATCTATCCATCACCGAAAAAATCTTAAACAACTTATTTTAAATCAATGATAATTCCACTTCCCAAAATCCAATTCAGACAAATTTTTTTAATTGGATTTTTTGTGATAGGAACTCGGATCTACAACTGGATTCTTCAAATTCTACATATAAATCTTTAGAAAATGATATTAATGTTGTCATCCTCTTTTTTCCTTCAGAAATATGCAAAAGAAGGAAAAAAAACGTCCCTTTTTTTTCCCAAGCAAGGGCTCTAATACCACTTATAGTGTATTCTGATAGATCTAAAAATATAATATAGACATTAGCTTGAACATAATAGACTCACACAATAGATAACAAAATAATGAGCACAAGAATTGTAGAGAAAACCCTTGAGGTAGGGTAACACCATTAATTATTACTTAAGGAATAAAATTACTCAAGAAAAAATTCTAGCGACAATTACAATATACTTCACAATACCTCTCATCACATTTCTTCTAATTATATATATAATTATATCTAACCTCCTAGGAACTTTCTAGTGAAGGAACCTTCTATTAAGTCTTCTTACAATTATTTATTTTTCACTACTACATGGGCCTTATTTACTAGAGATGGCCTCCATACATAGAAACCTATTTATTATTATTCCCCTTGGGTACCTCCCTAGGTACCTCATATTATTCTCCCTATGTACACCACAAAACTCTCATGAAGAATTGAATACATACTAAGGGATATATATATATATATATATATATATATATATATATATATATATATATATATATATATATATATATATATATATATACATGATCCTTGGTAAAGATTCAAATAAGAACTATGTATATATCAAGTTGAGTTTCATATCTAAAAACAATTGTGGTCCCTCTTGGATTGGCTTCATTGACATAGTGTCGAGGGGCACTACACAATTACCCTATAAAGTTTTTATGGTATCTTGTATAGCTATGCATATGTGAATGATGAGGTAATAATTTTATGAGGTAATGAATTCATTTCTTAAGTTTTTAAGAATCCTTTAGGTGTATTATTCTTCGATCTAATCAATGCTTATGATGTTAAAGGCATGAGCTTAAAGACCCTGAACCCTAGTCAATAAGATTTCCATCCTTGAAATGGATTAAGTTAACCTCCATATAGGATATTTTATGAGATTGTTGAGTTGACATATTTTATTAGATTGTTGAGTTGAGATGATTTAATTGACATCAAATAGGGATTTAGTTTGTGAAATTAATGATCATGTTCATGGTGATTTAATAATGTTATCAATATATAGTATGTTATTATGTGTATTCTACATGTTAGTGATAGTTTCTAAGTAATTGGAAAATATGGAATGCTTGGTTTGTGTTGACCAAAGAGTACTCATCTAGAGATTGCATTCAAAATCAAACATTGTCATTGCATACATAAGATGAAAGGTTTATTTTTTATATGGTCTTATATTATTGAAGTTTGTTTAACATACAACTACCATCAATGAATTATTAGACCAATAAACCCTAATTGTGATGTTGGTATATAAGGTACATTAAAAATTGGTATTAGAGCCATTGGTTGCAACACTAGTGGTTGAATAGGCTCAAGATAAATTAATGACAATGTTTTTGGTGCCATGTTAAACTAACAAGTTATTCTTGAATAAGTCAGACAAGTTATTTCCTCCATTATCATAACTTTATGAAGTTGCTGATTTGAGAATGTTTTTTTGACCATTATGAATATGTCTAAATGTTTATGCAAGTTCTTGCATGTGTTCATGCATTGGTATTACCATCAAGACTTAATGATGTTCCCCCTCTAGAGGTTTTAACATATATACATGTCATGCATTATTGATTTTTGGGTCCAATGGTTTGTTGGTTGATGGATTATTTACCTAGAAGGACAAGATCCTTATCGATTGATGATCATTATTCATATTCAGTGTAGATGGATCATTATCCATATTCAGTGTAGATGGTTTTAAAGGTATTAACCATGTTCCTAAGGATTTTTATCCTTAAAAGTGAAGATACATTTCATCCATGGTGTTGTAGATATTGCTAAGATGAATTTGTCTTATGGTTGTTATGAATGTTAATTGATGTTAAAATAGTTATATTTGGTGGTGTATTGGTATTGCTAGCAAGACTTAGTTGTAACCACCCTTGCGGTTCATGTGTACATTTGAATGAGTAGATCTCTTATTTTTATAGAGTGAAATTATTATTCATGAAGAGAATTGTATATTCCCATTAATATGAATGCATGTATGTTGTTATAAATACATGGATGGATCTAACTATGCGACAAGAAAATGTACTTGGTATGTTTTAGGTAATTTCATTGTTACATAGTTGTCTTAATCTTGAAGGTTATGTTATGTTGTGTACTTTGAATAGTACTCAAGAATTTGTTATGTGCAATTGCTTAAAGCATATGAATGTTATTGCAATGCAAGAATTGGATTAGCTGACATGAATATGCATCAATATACATATTGTGAACTAATATGTGGTATATAAAGCATGTAGATACACTTGATCATATAAGATTGTGTTTATCAATTGAAAGCAGTATGTTTCTACATATACAACAATTTTGGCATGATGTCTAATGTGGTTATTGATTTATTGTATCACTGGGACATGGTTGAAGAAGTTGACTATACAATTTCCTATGACAAACAACCTCATGGAAAGGATAAGGACAATAAGTGATTGTCAAGAGGTTGATGAAGGGATCATGTGAGTTCCCGGGTGGCAACCATACATGTATGAATTGGTCATGCCAATATAGAATGTTACATGAAAGGAATTGGGTAAGAATTCCTTCCATTATGCTTTGATATTTCTATGATGGCATTTAATTGCATGCATGCAAATTGATACTTGAGTAGGAGTATGGAAAAACAATGAAACTTTTGACCAATAAATATTTCTAAAACCTTTTAATGCAAGCATTTGATAGTATGTCATGATTACTTTGGTCATGAGGTAATAACTAGAGTGGATGAGTATTTGCACTCATGTTATGAATTTGTATACCATGTGAAATTGAATTCCATGTGAGACAACCATGTGTGAGGCTATAGTGGTTTGAAATGGGAAAAGGCTATAGCATTGTACACATATCCAATGGTATCCCATCTTGCAATTAATGTTTTGGACTGTAATATTTCTTCCAACGTTGAAAAGTAATAAAGGAGTATCTTGTTGGTGTTGTGTTTGGGCTAAAGAGAAAGGTTCCCAAATTACCAAACAAGTTTGAGTTATGGTATTTTTTATTCAATATGAGATGCATTGAGTGAATGTGTATAAATAAAATATGTAATTATACAAATGGTGATCTTTCATTTATGAATATTGGAAAACATGCTTGATGCATTGAATGGAAGCATGCATGTATGGAAAATGCAATCATATAATTGAAGGGCATGGAAGGGTTTCCTGAGGGACTATGGAGTGGTGAAAGAAAGGAATTCTAGTACTCTTGATCGATTTTTAAGCAATGAAAGGAATGGTATAAATTAGTCAACATAAATATAATATTAATCACCCTTCACATCATATTAAGAAGTGGGAGGGGGAGGGAGGTACCTCACAAGACAAAATAAAACTAACTAATAAGAAATTCTAAAATATGAATGTGGTGAAGAATGTGATTGTGTAACCATGAGTATTGGCGCATTTTTTTGATTGCATTGCATTATTTTTATTTGTGCTAATAACACATATATAATGAATGTTATTTCATTGCATTTAATATATTGTCAGATGAAAACAATTAAATTATTTGTGATTCATAATTCAAAGATCACTTTGTGTGTCATTATGAATATTGCAATGAAAGAATTATATGCATGAATACTCACTATTTGTTTGATTGGTTGAAAGTTCATATTACAAGTAGAATTGTCTTGGATATGGCAATGATTGTAAGTCCACAATGAAGAATGGATGTTGAAAAATGCAAGGGCAAAACATTATGAGAAGGATCTCATAATTTGTGAAATTTTATTTATGTATGAGATGATTTTTTAAAAACATTGAATAATTTATTATGATGACATCTCATGGTAATTGTATGTGTATGATACATGTGAGATGATAGATATGTCTAGTAAGAACATATGATGGCCATTGAAGCTAAAACTCATGGGGAGTATTCCACTGCAATGGCATTGTCACCCTATGATGTGCCTTGATTACCACAACCTATTTTTTTTATTTGAGGTTGCTATTGAGACACCCTAGCAGTATGACTCTATAAGTTTGTTCTCTTCTTGCGTGTGAAAGTATTGGTAAGATGGATTTACTGAGACATTGATTAGTATAAAAGGGTGATCCATATGGATATCGGTGGCCACCCACCTTTTCCAACTGGCTCAAAACAATTTTCTGACATTTTTGGAAATTTACTATTTTTAGCATTTTTTACTTTCGGGGCCATTTTGAGGGACTAAATGAAGGTTTTTCGGTATAGAGCTCCTCAATGATATTCAAAGGCATGACTAATCCCCCAAAATGAATCTCTTCGATGATACCTTTCCAACAGGCTATCACATGCCTAAAACGAAAATCGTATGCAAAAGTTACAACCCCGAGAAGTTGATGTACTAGCTTACCCAAACAGGGCCCACATGACTTTTGGCGCTTCATCTCCTAGGGTTAGGTTTTTGGATCTATAGGGTTTTTGGAATTCTTTCTTATTGTAAAAAGGCCTTCAGAGCCTCATTGTAACCTTCTTCTTGCGAATGCATGTTGCCGTCACATCTCTTCTCAGAGATAAGCCGCCACCATTCCAGCAAGCTTGTTTCCGCTGCATTTTACAGTTTCAGCTTATTTCGTTATTGAATAGAAAACAGTTTTACTTTATCTCTATTATGTTGTGTTAAGAACTTGTTAATAATCTATATTCATTTCGTTCTACTCATAAAATCCGGATCAGTGGTATCAGAGTGGTCTGCTCCTTGTCATCTTAATGCATGTCCCCAATGAGGTCGGAGTACAAAGAGTTGGGTCTCAAGCTTGTTTCTCTTGAGGACAGAAGCTCTCGCATGCCCAAGTGACCTCCCATGGCAGGAGAAAAGAAAGATGACAGGACAGGATATCCTTTCAAACTGTTGATTAAGGAAGCCCTCACGCAATAGAGGAACGAGATGATGGATAGTTTTGCACAAATCCTTCGACGACTACCAATAGGTGACGCATCTTCTTTGAACGGAGGCACTGCCCCCTTCAAGGTACAAATAAACTTTGATATTCCTATATTTGAAGGTCATATAGATGCAGATTCTATAGACAAGTGGTTGAATCTACTAGAAGGGTATTTTTCTGTTCATAAATTTTTGAATAGAGAAAAGATTACTTTTGCGCTCCTCAAAGTTGTTCCCCATGTCAAAGATTGGTGGGAAACTTTCTGTGAGCAAAAGGAAACAGAGGAAACCTCATTATTTTCAGTCATGGCCACCTGGGAATCCTTCAGGGATGCTATTAAGGAACAATACTACCCTGTCGGAATTTATCACGACCTATATACCAAATCAACCACACTGCAGCAAGAAAGAGACCAAGCAGTGCTAGATTTCACAAATATCTTCCATACCTTGTGCACCAAATATCTTCACAAATTGGGTATCAAAGATTCGGAGCGACATCTGGTGCTCAAGTATCACGGTGCTCTGCATAGATACATCCAGACCGAAATGGAATTTATGGACATCTCATCCTTGGGTGTGGCCTATCGATATGCCATCAAAATCGAGCAGAAGCTCAAACAAAAGACGCGGAAATTTGGGCCTGGGAACCCCTCACAACAAAAGCCAGGAAAGGGCAGCCCCAACCCACCAAACAAAGGACAGAGCAAAGATGGACAGTATCAAGACAACCAGTACAAGCCATAAGAAAAGAAGGATACCAGAAAGACAAAGAAAGATATTGGGAAGTGGTGCGACTTCCATAAGAGCCCTTGGCATAACACTGTTGACTATCGCTCAAAGCAGTCGTTGGTGGATGAAGTGAAAGCCTCTGAATCTGATGCAGATTCTGACTCCAAGACAGAACCAGAAAGGGGAAGACAGATCATTGACATGGAACCTAGTGCCACCGTTGCTACCACCAAGTTCCAGCCTGGTGAACCAAACGAGCCAGAAGAAGGAGACAGCCTCTTCCATTCACAGATGTGGGTAAAAGGCACCACGCTTCACTTCATCGTTGATAGCGGTAGCCATAAGAACCTCATCTCAGCAGAGGTCATCAAGCGACTGACCCTGCCAACAATGCCGCACCCACAACCCTACACCATTGGATGGCTCAGCCAAGGAAGCGATCTTCGCGTCATCCAACAATGTCGACTGTCGTATGACATCAATCCCTTCAAAGACAAGGTATTGTGTGATGTTGCTCCTCTCGAAGTTTGTGATGTTCTTTTGGGCCAACCTTATTTATGGAAACGTCATGCTATATATGAGTCTAGGCCTCGTAGTGTTATTATTACTTTGAACAGAAAATTGTACAGGATACCCGAGGCAGTCCCACCTAGTGCTATTTCCTTGATCTCTACTAAGAAATGCAGGAAGGTCATCTCTCAGACGAGGAAGTTTGACTTCTTCATGATTCGCTCTCAGAATAAGCGAAATATCGCAGCCACATCCAGGGTCTCTGCGGCCTACCTCTCCACACAGCAGAAGCAAGTAGATGATCGTGGAAGAATACTCATATATCTTCTCCTCACCTACAGGGGTACCTCTGCACTGCCAGGTCAAGCACCCCATCGATCTGATCCCCAACGCACCGTTGCCCAATGGGCTAGTCTATCGTTGCTCTTTGTTAGAGAATGAGGAGATCAAGTGATAGATCTAAGAACTACTCCACAAGGGGCACATCCGGCCCAGCTCATCACCTTGCGGGAGCCCAATCGTGCTGGTACAGAAGAAAGATGGAACCTGGCGACTATGTATTGATTACTAGGCTCTAAATAAAATCACTGTCAAAAACCAGTACCGGATTCCCCGAATCGATGACCTCCTTGATCAACTCACGGGGGCCAAATACTTCAATAAGATTGATCTAAAGTCTGGCTACCACCAGGTCCCAATAGAACAAACAGATGTATGGAAGACCACCTTCAAGTCAAAGGAAGGACTTTTTGAATGGTTGGTCATGCCCTTTGGTTTGACAAATGCTCCAGCCACTTTCATGAGGATGATGGACGATATCCTACGACCATTCACCAATACTTTTGTAGTGGTGTATCTGGATGACATTCTAATTTACAACAAGACTTGGGCTAAACACTTGTAGCATATTCAACAGGTTTTGCACACCCTGCGGCAGCACAAGCTATACGCCAACCTGAAAAAATGCTATTTGAGCATGGACAGGGTCCATTACCTGGGCTACATCATTGATCAGCAAGGCGTACAAGTGGATCTAGCCAAGATCCAAGTCATCCGTGACTAGCCAGCCCCAACAACACTCACTAAGCTTCAGAGCTTCTTGGGACTTGCTAATTTCTACCACAGGTTCATGTTGGGTTTCTCCCATATTGCATGGACCCTCAGCCAAATAAACAGGGGTGGTGTTAAGGCAAAATTTGCGTGGGGCCAGTCCCAACAACAAGATTCAATGATTTGAAGCAACGCTTGTGCTCATCCCCAGTACTTTCACTACCAGACCTGCAACATCCCTTTGAGATCGAGACAGATGCTTTAGACTATGTTGTGGGCATCGTTCTCACTCAGCACGACCACCCCGTGGCCTATCATAGTAAGACACTGTCAGATATTATCCGTAAGTACCCTACTTACGACAAAGAAATGTACTCCATTGTGCAAGCATGCCACCAGTGGAGACATTACATTCTTGGGAAGGAGATAGTCATCCACACTAATCATAAGCCACTGTAGTTCATGTAGACACAGGGAAAACTACAGAATGACTGCCATCAAAAGTGGTCCACATACTTGCAGCAATTCCACCTCAACATCAAATATAAAACAGGAAGCACCAATCGCGTCGTTGATTGCCTCAGCATACCACCAGTCACGACACTCACCACGATGCTAGACTCTTGCGACCATGAGACATCTGGTTGGCCACAACTCTATGAGACAAACCATGACTTCAGCACCACTTACCAAATGTTGGGTGCAAACGCAGTTGTCGATAATTTCCATCTTCAGGATGGATTGTTGTGTCGTCTAGGCCATATCTGTGTTCCATCAAGTGAGCGAGCGAAGCTGATCTGGGAAGCCCACTATAGTTGGGTGGTAGGACACTTTGGCATCGAAAAGACAGTGGCGATTCTACATAAACATTTCTACTGGCTGGAACTTCGACAGGAGGTCGGCAAATATATCAGGTCCTGCACTACCTGCGTTGTTGCCAAACCGACCACTAAAAAATAGGGCCTGTACACCCCTTTTCCTACTCCTGATAGGCTATGGGAATCCATCTCAATGGACTACATGTCGGGCCTCCCATCCACCAAGCGGGGAAAATACTGTGTTTTTGTGGTTGTTGATTGTTTTTCTAAGATGGCGATTATGGTTGCCTGCAAGAAGAGCATCACAGTAGAGGCCACTACCAAGATCTTCTTTGAACGAGTCTGGGTACATTTTGGAATCCCACAAACCATTGTCTCAGATCCAGATAGTCGATTTCTCAGCACATTCTAGTCGAGCCTACAGTCACTGCTGGACACCAAGCTCACCAAATCCACGGCCTTCCACCCCTAGACAGATGGCCAAACCGAGGTTGTAAATCGAATGATTGTGCATATCCTTCGCATGTATAATTCAAAGAACCCTCACACATGGGATGAGAGTCTTCTCTATGTCCAACATAGCTACAACCGATCCTTGCATAGATCAATTGGCCACAACCCCTTTCAAGTGGGGTTGGGATTCCAACCATTCGGTCCCATAGATGTTGCACTTCCCCTTGCGGTCACCTCAACTGACTCATCTCCTGGTCCAACTGAAGTCGACAAAGCCACCCAGTTCATTGAGAATATCAAACACATCCACCAACAGGTTCAGGATATCCTACAGAAGTCCAATGATAAGTACAAACAACGCAATGATCAACATCGAGTGCCGCATAAGTTTCAGGTGGGCGACAAAGTTTGGTTGCACTTGTAGAAAGAACGCTTTATAGGACCCCGTCGGAAGCTTTTCCCACTCTGTTATGGACCATACACTATCACCAAGGCCATGGGGGATAATTCTTTTGAGTTCAAGATTCCTCCTTTCCTTGGCCTGCACCCAGTGTTCAACGTGGATCTCCTTTGCCCTTATTTCCCACCATTATTGGACACCTCATAAGTAGCAGAATAGTTGACACCAATAGAGCTCAACCCCGAATGCATACAACAGGCATCCAATGATCAGATTGTGGATAGACAGATCAAGGGAACTCGACAACAAAGGATCCATCTTTATCGAGTCGTCAAAGCAGGGCAGCTTTTGCACCAAGGCAAGTGGCTCACCCGGGGCCAAATTCAGCAGAAATTTCCTCATCTAATGGAGGACCTCAATGCAATGGAGACTATTTCTTCCTAAGGAGGGAGGATTGATCCATATGGATATCGGTGGCCACCCACCTTTTCCAACTGGCTCAAAACAATTTTCTGACATTTTTGGCAATTTACTATTTTTAGCAGTTTTTACTTCTAGGGCCATTATGAGGGCCTAAATGAAGGTTTTTCGGTATAGATATCCTCAATGATATCCAAAGGCATCATTGAGCCCCCAAAATGAATCTCCTCGATGATACCTTTCCAACGGGCTATCACATGCCTAAAACGGAGATCGTATGCAAAAGTTACGACCCCGGGAAGTTGATGTACTAGCTTACCCAAACGGAGCCCACATGACTTTTGGCGCTTCAACTCCTAGGGTTAGGTTTTTGGATGTCTAGGGTTTTTGGCATTCTTTCTTATTGTAAAAA
>ML817455.1:34286-55720 GCA_009831015.1 Picea engelmannii | reverse complement strand
GAGATCGTATGCAAAAGTTACGACCCCGGGAAGTTGATGTACTAGCTTACCCAAACGGAGCCCACATGACTTTTGGCGCTTCAACTCCTAGGGTTAGGTTTTTGGATGTCTAGGGTTTTTGGCATTCTTTCTTATTGTAAAAATTCCTTCAGAGCCTCATTGTAACCTTCTTCTCTCAAATGTGTGCTGCCGTCACATCTCTTCTCAGAGATAAGCCGCCACCATTCCAACAAACTTGTTTCCGCTGCATTTTACAGTTTCAGCTTATTTCATTATTGAATAGAAAACCAGTTTTACTGTATCTCTATTATTTTGTGTTAAGCACTTGTTAATAATTTGTATTCATTTTGTTCTGCTCATAAAATTGGGATCAAAGGGGATATGAAAGCTTGGAAGGGTGAGTGCAACAAGGAAGAGGTGACCTAAATGAATCTATTATAGAATATAATTGTTATATGATAGTTGGGATCAAGAAGGCATTATATTTGTATATTGGGCATGTGCCAAAGAAGACATTGAGTTGAATATCACTTGTGGTAGAGTTCTATAGCAAAGATATGGTCATTTAGATAAAAGTGTTGGGTTGATTTCCATACTTAATCTTATGTTATGAATACATATGCTTCAATTATAAATTTGAAATTTATATGAATAAGATAATTGTTGCTCAAAATGGTTATGAAATACATGTTTTTCATTTGTTGATTGATATAGGAATGTGTTGGAATGATAAAGGTCTTGGAGATGTCCCAGGACAGTTAAAAGAATGATTGAACATTGTTTCCCAATATATCTGACAACAATACAAAGTTGCAATGAAGGAATCGAAGGTGCAGTTTAAAATGAAGGCATGCAATAGTGCTCAAAAGAAGGAAGTGATGTCAAGGACGATGTTATTCCAAGGGGGAGGGGAATGTAATATCCTGATTTCAACCCTTTGGATCTCTTGCATTTTATTTTGTATATATTGTAAGTGATGTAAACATGTTGTTTTCAATATTTTCTTTTTACATACCATTAGGTAGAATTGCCATGGTAATTTTGAAAGCTTGTAAATATTACCTTTAAATATTAATAAAAGATCCAAGGATGGATCAGTAGAGAAGAGAACCTAAGGGGATATGGGCCCACTAGAGCGAAAAGATGAGGGTGTCCATGGGGTTGACATATGTTTTTTGACCTTTACATATCTTAACTTCTATGTGAATATTTTATCACCTCAACTCCTTTTAATGTTATGCTAAATTAGATTAGAAGCCTGATAAGGGAAGGGGAAATCTGGAAAAAACAACAAGAAGAAGACTTAGTAACTCCTATCATAAAGAGACTATATCCTATATTGAAGCAACCAATTCCTAATTTAATGGAATCAAGAAAGGAGTGGGAGGAGTGTTGTGGTTTGTTTTCCACTTGGGTGCGAAAAAACAAGCCACTTAGTTGCCTTGTTAGGCTAGCAAGACAATACAGAAGTTGGTTAGTTTATTAGTGGTTCAACTAAAGATAAAACAAGAAACCAAAACTAAACAAAGCATGTAAAAACTCAAATGGATGCATGAAAGAGACACAAGAAATAGCTACCAATAGGACTGGTCTTCGAATTGATAACACCTAGATGAAGTATGTGAACTTATGAGTCCCCTCTTGCTCCTTAGTAGGGTTCTTGAATTCCCCAAATACAAAGCTCTTTCTCTTCTAAGAAAATGAAAATACAATGACGAAGACTTGATTGTTGAACTTCTCAAGAGGAGGGAAGTGCAACACTTGTTATTGATGCTCAAACAACTCTAAGAGAATGATGGCTTATACAAAACCAAATGAGCAACATAACAATACTCAATCTTATTCTCTTTGTTTGTATACCTTGGTCATGTATTTAGAGGACCAATGAAATATTTTTCATAACTTTCTTGTAGTGTGAATGGGTGTCCTTTGAAGGTACTTCTCATCCTTTCAATATCCCCAAGTCCAAATTTTGGGGCAATTTTGGGGTCTTATCATGGTACACTTTGACCTATAAGTGGTTGAGGCCTGACCAACTGCATTAATGTGTCATTTTTACATTAGCACGGGTTCTTGTGGAGATAACCACACAAACTGCATAGTTTTCATATTCAACATTGTGTTGTCCCGCGTAGATGTACGCAAGCAAGATTTGGGGAGACTGTGATGAAATTCAATGATTATTTGCATAGTTTTGCTTGATGAATAGGTCCTATAAATGCTTGAGGTATGTTTATTAATATGTTGTGCTGGTATTTTCTTCAACAATTGCTTGTATTTCTATGAGCAATTTTTTTGTGATAACAAATTCCCCTTGAGGTGTGAGGTTAGGAGCATACATATAGCTGAAATACATCGTTGTTTCTTTTGATGGATGTCATTGTCTATAAGAGCGAGAGACTTTGTATTGAGGAACTACGAGAGAAACCCATTGGAGGGAGAAGGGACTAATATGTGAATCAAATATTCTCTGAAAAAATAAGTTTTGTACAAATGAGGCCAACATGCCCCAAGCTCATGTCATGAAACTAGAACAATATAATTGTAATTGAAATATGTTGATGAAGTGGATATCTGCATTTTCCTCGGGGGCTTCAATAATGGAAGATGATTGTTCTGTGGAATGAATTGGCTCTAAATCGAGAAATAAATAACTTAGAGGCATTGATAGCCTATCAAATTCAGAGGTCTTCGACTACTACTGAAAATTACAATGGTCACATAGTAATACCCATCGTAACATGAAACTGTGTTGAGGTCAAATGTCATGGCATTCAATAGCATCAAAAACCAATGAGGGTTATTTATGTGTCGTCTGATACTTCTCATTAATAGTGGAATGAGATCCAAGATACTGCCCCTCTCCTAGAAACTAGTGTTGATGTCGATACGTGAGGAGGCGTGACTGCAAGAAGCAAAGGGTTATTTGACATTGATTTTATCAAAATGGTGTTAGGAATGAGATGGAGGAAAATATGAATGAAATGGTAACATGGAATAAGTTTAGGATATATTGGACTTAAGAACTATCCTTTTTTATGGGTATATTGGATGATGGAAGCAATCCTAAAACATGATCTGGTGTGAGGGGGATAACCAGATAGTGGGTAAATTTTTTTGGATGGGTGAGACTACAACAGAATGTAAGAGAGATAAAAAATAGAGGTGTGGGACAAGGATGTCTATGATAGTTGGTATTTTTTCCATGGTAAGGGTAGTTTGTAGAGATGATGATGAATGTGGGATGCCCCAATCAAAGGCAACATGGGTTGTTGTGTGCCAAGGAAAAAATGCCATCGACTACGATGGAAAAAACCTACTATACTTGTTGAAATGTAAAAGGTACTTTATACAATTACCAAATGAATAAAGAATAATTGGGTTGATAATACATGTATAGAAACATGTGCCCCAGTGAAGTATGTCTTGGCCTGCTCGGGGCACAATTTTGTAGGAGTTGACTGATGAAGGGGAGGGCATGGGTGGGTTTTTGTACTAGGTAGATTAATGGAGAATATACTTGCATGTGGGTAATTGATATTTGAGAGGATGGAGGGTTAATGATGATGTGAAGGTGCATCTAAAGTAGCCAGAACAATTATGACTTGAGATTCCATTGGGGGTAGGCTAGTAATATGATGAGAAGAAATATGAGGTTCATTCTCTAGGATGTGAGACTATCAAGACTCCCAATCCTAAGAGGAAAATAGCAACATCAGTTTTGATTTTTCAAGGGGAAAATGTCTATGGGACAACTCATGTAGGTAAGAATGATATTGATTGATAGTAGCTGAATGCAACATAGGTGATGGTATTGCAGACCCAAGTGTGAGAATCCTAAAGGTAAATGTCGAGGGGGGTGACTGGGATATGAAAATGTTCGCAAAGTGATTAAGTGCATGCCAAAATTGAACATATACCTAAAGGGGCCATGGGATGGCGAAAAATTAATGGGTTGTATATCATCATAATAGATACCCGGCACACACAAAAATCAAATACTTGACATGAAAAATATATGATGATAAAGAACATATGACAATTATTTGATAAAAATGATAGTGAGCTAGCATACATGTTCTTTTAACATAGGTAGGAAAAATGGTCCCTTGAAGAAAATTTTGGGTGCCCCCGTAAGGAGGCCAAGGAACAATGAGTTCCTAGAAAAGGTAATCCCTGAAGGAGGGTAGGGAACAATGAGTTCCTTGAAAAAGGCGCTCCTTGAGAGAGGCTAAGGAATAATGAGTTCCTGAAAAATGCAATCCCTAAACAAGGCCAAGGAACCATGGGTTCTCAAATAAGGCCCTCCCTAAGGGAGGCCAAGGGGATTCCTAAAAACGACACTCCCTAAAGGAGGCCAGGGAACCATGTGTTCATGAACAGGGCACTCCCTAAGGGAGGCCATAGAAAAAAGGTTTCTTGAAAAGGAACTCCATGAAAGAGGTCAGGGAACCATGGGTTGTCGAGCGAGGCACTCCCTAATGGAGGCCATGAACAATAAGTTCCTGGAAAAGGCACTACCTTAAGGAGGCCAAGGAACCATGGGTTCTTGAACAAGGTACTCCCTAAGGGAGGCCAAAGAATGATGGGTTCCTGAAAAATTCAATCCCTAAAGGAGGCCAAGGAACGATAGGTTCCGGAAAAAGGAACTCCTTAAAGGAGGCCCTAAAATATTGACTTCCTAGAAAAGACACTCCCTAAAGGAGGCCAGGGAACCATGGGTTCAGAGCAAGGCCCTCCCTAAGGGATCCCAAGGAATGATGGATTCATGAAAAAGGCACTCCTTGAAGGAGGCCATGGAACATTGAGTTCCTAGAAAATACACTCTTTGAAGGAGGCTAGAGAACCATGGGTTCCCGAACAAGGAACTCCGTAAGGGAGGCAACAAAATGATGGGTTCCAAAAAAAGGCACTCCCTGAAGGAGGCCACGGAACAACGATTTCCTAAAAAAGGTACTCTATGAATGAGGCCAAGGAACAATGGGTTCCCGAACAAGGCACTCCTTGAAGGAGGCCACAGAACAATGAGTTCCTTGAAAAGGCACACTGTGAAGGAGGTCATGTTTCCTTTATGGGGGTAACTAAAAATGACCAAGGTTAAGGGGGCCTTTCCACAAGAAGTAATGAATCTATCTTGGTGGATCACTCCAACTAGGCCATGTGGCTTGTAATCACATGATGTCTAGGGACATTGGACATAAGGTGGTGCTATAATGGTTCCCATGAAGGGTATATTGCGGGTTGGTGTTTGTGTCGAGAGCTATGTCTAATGGGACCGTGGTGGGAAGTGGTACTGACCCTTATACTATGATATGAGGATTGAGGTAAGGGTTGTTTCCAAATACCCAAGATGATGGACCAAAGGTATAACAGTAGGAAATTTAAGGTTGAACATCCACCAAAGAGGATCTGAAATAGTGTATCTGAGCCACTATGTTGTGTAATATCCATGGTGGGGTTTGAGACTTTAAAATATGTGACAACATCTCATGTATGGGCATGATTGGTCATCATGGAACTGGAGTCCATAACATCCTCATTAGTTATAAGAGATGATCTTATTTGAGAGGGAGTAATGACCTTATCAAGGGAGTTGATATTAGAGGGTGTACCAATTGAAATGTTAGGACCCTACCAACAGTCGATAGGACCCTACCAATATTTGATAGGGGAACCTATATGGAGGTTATCACCAGGATCAATGAAAGAAGTAGTGGCCTCAAAGAATTCTTCATCATATGGGAAGAATGTAGTTGAGAGATCATGGTTTCCTTTGGGATTGGGGGAAGAAACATGCATGGATTCCCCCAAGGATGAAGGAATCTTCCCAACCTCTGAGTCCAAGTGGTGAGGAGGTGTTTATATAGCTATGGGCTCATTTTGAAGGGGAGTGGATTTTGCATGACTAGTGGCAGTGGACACATAGTGCATGGACTCGATGTGAGCAACATGAGGTGAGATTCTATTATGAGAATCTTGTGGGGGGGATCAGAGTAGTAGAGTTGATCAATGGTGATGATGCCTCCCTTATGTGGTAATTTAATGACTTGAAAGAGTGAATACACCGTAGCATTCATGGAATAGATGAAATCATGACCTAAGAGAATACTGTAATCCACTGGACCAGTCATGATAGCAACATTGATCAAAACGGTATACCACCTAACTCAATGGGGAGATTAGGTAATATCCCAAAGGGGGGAAAAAATCTAACATCAAAGGCTCTTAACTCAGTCATTGATGGGATAAGAATAGGAGAGCCATTTGTTTCCAAGCCGAGGAATACATGGTACATGAGGATGCTCTGTCATCGATGATACATCGATAAATCATAATGTTTTTAACGACGATCTGTATTTGAAATGGGGTAGAAGATGGTAGTCGTGTTGGAGTAATTTGGTCCCAATAAAAGGTGATGGATTGTGATGGGTGCAGGTATACACTTCCATTTTCCTTACAACGATAAGATATGGTATATATTACGGTACTAGATGTGGATAGGGTGCCCCCAAGTCTACATGACTGAGTCTCAATTGTGAGGTAGATTGGTTGTAATCGGGGGTTACCCATGTGAGGGATAAAAAATGATGTCGAGGTACATGGAATCTCACCTAATGGAATAATGTGTTCATGTTGGGGGAGGGGACACTTCGAGTTAGTGAGATGTGTACCACTAAGTTTATTGTGGTGTGTGCACTTTAAACAAATTACTTGGACTAGATTTGGAGTGAGGTTAGGCCATTGATGGGATGGGTGACCATAGAGCTCACAAAAAGGGCAAGGGTGATTAGTCCATGTACGGGTATTACATGTATGCTTGGTTTGATTGTATTTCTAGTGGGAACTATGAGTTCCCCCATCATAACAAGCATTTCCCCCATGTCGCAGGTATTGATAATGGGTGGATCTCTTCTTACTCCTTGTGAGTGGTGGATAACCAATATAAATTAGGATATGGGGCCCACATTTTTCCAAAATGGGAAGAAGAGGATGGGGTTATATATGGTAGGCTTTGTGGTCTTTCCATGGTGGTCAATTGTTTGAGACGCAATTCCTGAAGAGGAAGGGCTACTAGATGGGTTGTTGCGGGAAGTTGCACAAAGAAAGGTAGAACCAAGCAAGGTCGAACCCAACACCACAACACTCAAAGGTGAGTGAGGAAGTTGAACCAACAAGGAGTTAAGACTAGGAATATCTCCCAACCCTAGTGGGAGGATAAGCAAGCGTCTGGAATGACAGGGATTTGTGGTTCCCATATGGTTTTGGACTAGCTCAAAAGTGTGTATGAATAATGATGAGAGAAATGAATGAACAAGTGATTTCCGTATTTTTGGACTATCTCGACAATGTTAGTTAAAGCAACGTGTAATCAATAGTGGAAATCATACATATAACAACTAAACAAGAGACAAATTAAGATAGTTTGGGTTTTTTCCAAGTGGGGGAAACAAAACAGAATGTATATCCCGAAAGTGTTGACAATATTTTCCAACAGTCATTCAAAATCTGATTGAGGTGCAATTGCATCCCACAACCACCACCTGGGTGGAAAAACCTAGATTTGGATACTAAGTTACCTCGATCAAGCACGACATTTAGATTTTTGGCCTAAGAAATGGGTCACAGGTTGGATGCTTTCCAAGAATTGGGTGACTCAAGGAGGCACATACAGAACAACAAGACCTCGGCCTTTGACCCTTCACGGGTATCCCCCTGCCTTATGGTGTAGGAATGCTTGATTTAGATGATTTCGGATCCATGTTTCACAACTTATAATTTTCAATGAGAAATGATGACGAGGAGTTTTTTGGATTCCTATCTCCAGGATCTTAACTTAGACTACAAATTTATTTAGTTCTCCTCTTGTGGAGGTTAAAGATGAGTTGTTTAATGGTTGTTTTTAGGATTTGAAATGGGTTGTGAGGTTGGGGTGATGGACCAACGTCATTGATTAAAATGGTGTGGAAAATTTCCAATAACAGATGTTGTCTTTCTTATTCTCCGAGATCGCTTATGGGCATGGGGAGAAGAGCATACTATGACTCCAAATATATGATAGAAATTTTGTGGTGAGGTGCTTTTGTGTGCAAGAAATGATGGTGTCAAATGATTTCCAATAAGTTAATATCAATATTTTTAACATGTGGACATCGCTTGGTCCTTTACAACTCTTGTTTAACTCTAACTTACTCAGTTTCAAGACAATCCTTGAGAAATTTTTAAAAGCCCTAGATCACTAGCATGGTGGAAATGTGGGTACTTACTCTTGATCCTTTAATGTTCCTAGAATGTTATCTGATATAATAAAACTTTGAAATTATCCCTAGATTGCAGACATGTGGGCATATATGGGCCCTTACAAATCTTTTAAACTTCCTAGGTTGTTTTTGTTTTCTTAAAAACCTTGAAACTATCCTAAGATTGCAAATGTGTGGTCATGTATGGGCCCTTACAAATCTTTTAAGATTGTGTTTCAAAAAAATAAAGTAAGAGGTATTGGCCTATCTTATTTGTTTGATTGGTTAAAGGGACATGGATTTTCTTAAGAGATATTTTTTCTTATTCCCGCAAGTCACTCAAAGGTGTACAGGAAAGAACATACTCAAAGATATCAAAATAGCCTCCTAGTCTTAATTTAGTGTGATGATTGTAAACGAAAAGCTTAATTTTGAAGTTCAAATGTTATATTAAGCCATACAAGTAGCAACAAATAAAGGGAAAGATGATATGGTTCTTTTCTACCCCTTTAGATGTCTATGTGTGGCTAAGTACCTATGCAAGAAAGAACTCTAATTTTTTTTTTTTTTTTAATGGCTTTAAAATGTGATGAAAAATAAACCTAAAAGTACTTGGTGAAATTGATCTCAACAAGCCTTACAATCAATGGAAAAGAAGACTTTTGTGCGGATGTTAGTTCTCACAGTTGCGCACAGTGCACAATCTATGCAGTCTACGCGAAAAGAAAGAGGAGAAATGTGCAGTTCTCCGCGTCTATTTTGCCCGAAATTGCACACACACAGAGAAATGGCAGGGCTGAAATTTAAATTGAGTTCTCTTTATCAGAGGCTCAATTCTTACATCTGACGGTTGGACTAGGTCGGTTTGATCCTTGCAAATACAAATAAGTGAGAAATAAATCTCTAATAGCCTAATTTGGGGGGGATTTTATTCAATCCTCAATGGAGTCGCCAATCTATTTGGGTTGTTTTTCCACTTGAGTGAGAAAAAACAAGCCACTTAGTTTCCTTGTTAGGCCAACAAGATAATACATAAGTTGGTTAGTTGATTAGTGGTTCGGCTAAAGAGAAAACAATAAAATAAATAAAAAGAAACCAAAACTAAACTAATCATGTAAAAACTCAAATGGATGCATTAAAGAGACACACGAAATAGCTACCAATAGGACTCTTTCTCCTTGGGAGGGTTCTTAATTACCCAAAATACAAATCTCTCTCTCTTCTAAGAAAATGAAAATACAACAGTGAAGACTTGATTGTTGAAGTTCTCATGAGGAGGGAAGTGCAACACTTTCTATTGATTCTCAAATAGCTCTAAGAGAATGATGGCTTCTCCAAAACCAAATGAGCATCATAACAATGCTCAAAATTCTTCTCTTTGCTTGCATACCTTGGTCATGTATTTATAGGACCAATGCAAGCTTTTTCATAACTTGCTTGTAGTGTGAATGGGATTCCCTTGAAGGTACTTCCCATGTTTTCAGTAGCCAAAAGGCAATATTTTGGGCCGATTTTGGGGTCTTATCATGGTACACTTCGACCTAGAAGTGGTTGAGGCCCGACCAACCACATTAATGCGTCGTTTACGTATCAACACAGGTTCTTGTGGAGACAGTCATGTAGACCACACAATTTGTCCATTCATCAATGTGTTGACTTGTGCAGATGTGCGCAAGCAAGCTTTAGAGAGATTGTGTTGAAATTCAATGATTATTTGCATAGCTTTTCTTGTTGAATAGGTTATGCAAATGCTTGAGGTATATTGATTAATATGTTGTGATGGTATTTTCTTCAACCATTGTTGTATTATTGTGCGCAATTTTTTGGTGATAACGAGGAGGCTTTTCACTCACATGCCATTCAATCTTGGAAGAATGAAATTCGAATTGGGAGAGATAGGCTTGAAAAATAGACTTCTTGAAGAGAAAATATGTCTTTCCATGAAGAAAAACCATCCCATCTCTTGTATGAACAATGAAGATATGGAAGAGGGATTGTAATGTGGTAAAATAAAGAAAGCTATGATTGGGGGGTAATTTTATTTGATCCCCAGTGGAGTCGCCAATCTGTTTGGGTTGTTTTTCCACTTGGGTGAGCAAAAACAAGCCACTTAGTTTCCTTGTTAGGCTAGCAAGATAATACAGAATTTTTTTAGTTGATTAGTGGTTCAACTAAAGAGAAAACAAGGAAAAAAATAACAAGAAACCAAAACTAAACTAATCATGTAAAAACTCAATTGGATGCATGAAAGAGACACAAGAAATAACTACCAATAGGACCGGTCTTCAAATTGATAATACCTAGGAGAAGTATGGGAAATTATGAGTCCCATCTTCCTCCTTGGGATGGTTCTTGAATACCCCAAATACAAAGCTCTCTTTCTCTTCTAAGAAAATGAAAAGGCAATGGTGAAGACTTGATTGTTGAACTTCTCAAGAGGAGGGAAGTGCAACACTTTCTATTGATGCTCAAATAGCTCTAAGAGAATGATGGCTTCTCCAAAACCAAATGAGCAACATTAAAATACTCAAAATTCTTCTCTTTTTTTGCACACCTTGGTCATGTGTTTATAGGACCAATGCAAGTTTTTTGATAATTTTCTTGCAGTGTGAATGGGATTCCTTTGAAGGTACTTCCCATCTTTTCAGTAGCCCCAAGGCAAGATTTTGGGCCAATTTTGGGGTCTTATCATGGTACACTTCGACCTGAAAGTGGTTGAACCTATTGCATTAATGTGTCGTTTCCTCGTCATCATGGGTTCTTGTGCAGACAATCGTGTAGACCGTGCAATTTGTACATTCATTGTTGTGTTGGCTCACACAGATGTGTGCAAGGAAGTTTTGGGGACTGCATTGAAATTCAATTATTATTTACATAATTTTGCTTGCTCAATAGCTTTTTTAAATGCTTGAGGTATGTTGATTAATATGTTGTGCTGGAATTTTCTTCAACCATTGCGTGTATTGTTGTGAGCAATTTTTTGATGATAACAAGGAAGCTTTTCACTCACACACCATGCAATCTTGGAAAAAGGAAATTCAAATGGGGAGAGATAGGATTTAAAAAATAGACTTCTTCAAGAGAAAATGTGTCTTTCCATGAATAAAAACCATCCCATCTCTTGTATGAACAATGAAGATATGGAAGAGGGATTGTAGTGCGGTAGGAAGAAATTCTCTTAAATTTATGAATAATACTATCCTTTTGGGGTTGTCCAGGGATAAAAAATGTGTTGTCCAATAGGAAAAACTTTGCTTGAAATAAAATCTAAAAGTAGATAGTGATTAGGTTCTTACTACACATTCTGAAGAGAATAGAGAGAAAGAGTGTTCCTTAGGTACTAGAGAATAGATAAGGGAGCGTCTTCCTATGTTGTATGTGGTAGTAGAGTGAGTGCCAAAGTTTGTTTGATTGAAATATTTATTCAGGAACTCAACAATGGCCTACTTGGTTGATCTTGGAAGCTATTGAAAAGGGGAAGAGTGATTGCAGAGTCTTGAACATGTCTTCTTCACCTTGGTGGTCTCATAACCCAACAAGCCTAGTGGCATCCACACAGAATATCCTATAGTTGAGAGGAAAATCACTCACACCTAGTTAGTTGACTTGGAACTTAGCTTGTAAAAAAGACAAGTTCCTTCTCTTCTTCTCTTTGTTTATGAAATCTTTCTTTTATGTTGATGAATATAAATTCATTATCAATTATGAGAAATGCTACAAAGAACCTATGGATGTTAATGAGTAAATGGTTGTAGCTTGAGGTTCCATACCAAATGTTTGCTTAAATGCTTCAATGAATTTTTATGTGATTTTGAGCAAGCATATGAAGATAAGTCTAAAATGATGTCATTGCATCTCATATCATGATGTTGTTTCTCCATTTCCTTAGAAACAACTCATATAATGATGTTGTTTATCTATTTCCTTAGCATTTGAAAAAAATGTTATCACCAAATTTTGAAATTAAAATGACCAAATTTGCTTTCTTGTTTGAATGATGATAAAAAATAATATAATAATTGTATACCCCTTTAATAATTATAGGAAATGAATAAAGATACATTGATAATATCTTCAAGGTGAATGAAATATTTACTTTATGTTATTTTTCTTAAAAAATTAGAAAATCTAAATCTATTGTTACACAATACCCCTTCACATGTCTTTTTAAAAAATGTTCATTGCTAAATTAAATGTGCTTAAAATCTATGCACATCGTTAATGTAGTTAGACAACATTTGACTAGTAACATTGAAACAAGTGTAATACGAATCTAATCGAGTTAAACAGATTAAATTTCCATAAAATGTTGCTCATTTAAAATTAAATGTCTCTGCCCAAGAGGGTAAGCTCCGACAATAGTCATAAAATTTCAACTCATTTACTAGAAATGCAGAATGCAGATATATGAAACACAGGGCCACAATGGTCTACAATTGGGGTATATACATGTGGTTATCATCCCCGCGCCTTTAACCATTCTACTGTCATTTTGAATTACACCCAAAGATTTACAGGGGTAAGCTTTTATCTCGGGTAATGATATTAAAGTTAATTAGAAAGTCATATTAACAAAGCGTAAGCAAACTTAGAAGCTACAAAGTGGAAGTAAATACCGAGGTCGTGCAAAGAAGGAAAGTCTAGTTCAAATGCAATAACAATCATGTCTATACAATGCAAGTTGTTTCCATCCTTGATAGTTGCCCTGGCCTTGTGCAGAGGATTCCTACTTTCAGAACCATGCTCATTTCCCCTTGAAGCAACCCACAAGCTTGCGATCCAACACTTCCTTCCCTACATTCTTTTTCTTCTATTATTGCATACCCCATTTCACAAGATCTTTATTCTCTCCAAATTCTTGATCTGCCAGCCTCCTGCTGGTTAGCTGCTCCAACATCATACTCTGCACAATAGCACATGCAAATTTCTGAAATACTCTGTAAAACTATTTCAAATCTAAAGAAAAATAAAATCAACATAAGATTGGCTTCATATTCAATTTACAGAACAAGCTAACTGATTCAAGGAGGAAACGCGAAACAAATAGAATCCATTAACAAAATAATCACGTGACAAGAAACAACGCCCACAACAAAAATAAGTAAAAACTGTATCAAACGCAGGATACTGCACACAAATATTCATGGAAAGCCCGACATCAATATCAAGTTCAGAGTGAAGCAATTAGCGCAGAGTTCAGTTTCATGGGGAAACCAGCACAAGAAAAGCAATCACCAGTAAAGTACTGGTAAATATATTTGAGAAGAGGTTTAACTCCATGAGGCTGGTAAACGAACCCAAGCTTCAAGGTATTTCGCCGACCAGATTGTTTTGATAAAGATTCAGGGATTCCAGATTCAGGCTCCCCGGCTCAAACGGTCGAAGCCTCGAACTTCTTTAATGCTTTTAGGTCACCCATGGCCATCAGAGAAAAGCTTCTGTTAAAGCTTGATCTGTGCAATCTTTTCCAGCTTCGTGATGTTCTCGGCAATAGAACAGGAAAACCGGTTCATCCATAAATCGAAGTTTATTAGCTCGGCAAAATTGCCTAACGTTTCCGGAATTTCTCCAACGAGGTTGCAGCTCCGTTAGATTTTCAAGCTCGGGGTAGAGTTCCTAGGCCAAATTAAACTCTAAAAGATTGCAAAGATTCCAGCAGAATTGTAGTGTTGAGAAGATTGTGGAAGAGATTTGGCAAATGAGTGGAAAATGTTCTCCTTTAAGCACGAAGATAATAGGACTGGACTTGCTCTGCCTTAAATCCATTTCTCAATCTTCTCAACACTACGATTCTGCTTTTTCTAGGCCATTTTCCGAATTTCTTGCCAAAAAAGAAGAATAAGTCCTTCCTGCGAACCATGGCAAAGCGAAGCGAAAAAGAGCCAAAATGCAGTGAGACTTCTGGTAACATTTTCAGGCCCATGGCTTCAAATTTTCTTACAATACAGGCAAAAAGAAGACTTTCTCTCTTCCTCAAAACCCTGACACCGTGTCTCGCCTTCAAAACTCACGAAATAGCACAAGCTTTCACGATCTAGGATAGCGAAACGGTATTTAAGGCCGTCGAGTTCTGCGGGAACAGTGCTCTGAACGCCACGACACGCTGGGTATGGCAGCGAATTGCTTGATGAACCCTAAAATCGCGGAAACCCTCATTCCGCTGCCCTCATTCCGCTGCTGCGACTTGCAAGATTATGTGACAATAAACAATGACGGCGATAGGCTACCTTGATTATGGTAATACAGCTGGGACTTTGATCTGTAATGTAGCTGTGATTTTATAGTAATTAAATGTTGATTGATTGATTGATTTGAATGACATTTATTATATTTTATGGGAAATCTTGATTAGAAGATTAGTAATTTGATTGATTTTAATATTAGCTAATTGTTATATAAAAATTTAGATAACAATTTTGGAAAAAAATATATATAATATTTTGTGGTGAATCTTGATTAGAAGACTAATAATCTGATTGATTTTAATACTAGCACAGCCACAATTACGTTAACGCCGAAAGGCATATTAAAACTAAACGCGGTTAGCATAGAAATGAAACGAAACGCTGCCAGCATAGAAATGAAACGAAATGCGGCTAGCACAATTTTTTTTTAAACATGATTAGGTAAATGTAAAAAAGTAAACATATAAATGGATGTCTTTATAACAGCTCGGAAGTTAATGGATGAAATCAGAGTCATTCATTTATTGTGATGACTAAAAATATTCTAGGCATATTTAATCCGGTCCATAGAAAAACATAAAACCTATGCGATGGATCCGAAAGAACTCTCTGAACAAAACAATGATCGCAAAAGTCTTAGAACATAAATACGTATTAAGAACTAAAACCCTATTAAATATGCCCATTATCAATAGGTGTACGTCTTTCAACATAACCAACAAATTGTTATATAAAAATTTAGATAACAATTTCGAAAAAAAAAATGTATACAAAATTAGGAAAGATGGTCTTGTCCAACCAATTTGAAGACTCCCATAAAAATATGTAATGCAACTTGGACGACATGACTAGGACATGTGCACTTTGGATAGGACGGACTAGCAAAGGTATGAATAATGGTGTAGGCCAACTAATTTGCACATCACTACCCATCATAATTTGAACAATATGACTACCACATGTATGTACAATTTGTTGGATCAGAATAGCTATTAGATGTGTATGCAATTTATACCCAGCTGGCTGGCACATGTGCATCTTTGTAGGAGGGGAAATTATGGTACTGAACATAAATGTGAATTTCAACTATTATTTTATTAACTTATAAATACTACATTTTGTACTTTTGTAAATAAACACAAAACTCTAGTCACTCTACATCAATCAAGTTGTGACATAACTTTACTAAATGTTTCTTACTGATATACATCTTTCTGGGGAAGAGACCCTTTTAAGTCCATATGATAATTAAAATCAATCACACATCGTAACTTCAATATAAATGTTTGATTACTTGTCTATAAATACTTTTTTCTACAAGAAAAATGCTCTTTATATTCATAAAGATATAAAAATTTACAAAAACCATCTTCTCGAACAACAGCAAACAAAGGAAGAACTGCTCAAATCTTAGATCAATCCATCATTGTCCCAACTATCAAAGCAAAATCTCATCTATGGTCGACTTTCAGATCAGAAGATGTTCAGAAAATACACTTGTCTATAAATACTTATCAATGCGTGACTTGTGTGAGAAATAATATCACGTCGTGTTTTGTTAAGACATGGATGGTTAATGTTTGGTAAATATTATCAAGGTTGGCTTCTTAATGTAAATAAATTGAAGGGTAGTGAAAATGAACATCACCCAAATTTAGATGGTAGTGAAAATGAACATCACCCAAATTTAGATGGTATCGTTGCAATTGATTTGAATTACTAAATAGTGATGCTAAGCACTTATGCAAATGAGGGGGAACTATCATTAGACTCGGAGTTGAATGTTGAATGTTTTAATAGTAGAGCTTGTTAGGAGCAAATGAAATAAAATTAGCTTAAGATACCACCTTTGATGGATTATATGGAAAATATTTACTTCAAATGAGAGAAGCTCCACATATAAAGATACAAGTTAGTAAGAGAAAGGTGGGTTCTTTTTGCCACTTCATTGTAAAAGTCAACTTTATGAAATCTTCGGTATAGAGTTAGAGTTAGACTTATGGCTTAAGGGATTATAGAATAATTGTGTGTTATTATTGTATTAATCATGGTTTCATTGGTATGTTTGTTTGGTTGCAATTTTTTATCATAAAATATGGTTTCACTTTTAGTATTAATACAAGTTTGGAGAATGGATATGATCTTTAAACAACATGCTTATGGCCTATCCATTTCATCAATCACAAATTATTTATGAAAAATTATATTTGGATTTCTACAAAATTATTTTGTCACTAAGAACTTTGTCTTCACAATTAGTTTCAAGACTTTTGACTACTTGGTTTTCTTGTTGGCAGTGCCAAGCTTGATGCCAAATCCTAGAAAAAAATTGCATTATGTATATCTAAGTGTGAAACCACTGAGATATACATAATTGCCCTTTGAGGATATGTATACACATGCATGATCCAACAAATGATAACTTTGTATGTTGATTGTATACTTTGTTATTATCTATGCCTGTGTTCAAGTGAGGCAAACAAAATGAGTCAGAAAAGACATTGTGAAATCACCACAAGGCCATGAGATAGTCACAATAGACAACCCATTTACTAAATGTGTATTATTGTCCCAGCTTGCATAGGACAAGAAAAATGCCTCGCGATTTGGATACAAGATTTGTAGCACCCAATAAGAGAGGGTTGTAGGTGTAAATGCTCATACCATGACCTTCTAGCAAATGAATTCAAAAACAAAAAAAAAATACCAATTTCAAGATGAAGTCATTTGAATGAAATGGTCAATCAATTTGTAATGGGATGGCATTGAAAGCATCCAAGAAAATTGTAATGGGTTTCCTTTAGCGTAAGCCTACTATCCATCTCATGGTTAGACATGACATGCATTGATGCAACAAGTTGTTAGAAAACCGTTACTCCTTGGGCTGCAAGTGCAAGAAACTTCACTCTCCCCTTGACCTTGTCTCTCCAATATTTCTTCTTGGTTGTTCAATTATCGGATGGAGTTCTAGGTGAAGTCTCCAACATTTGGCTTCCCAATGTCTAGTCAATCTAGAGTACTGGAAGTAGTTCTTGCATGGGCTTCTTGGCCTTCTAGATTGCCAACCATTTTTATCCTTATGACTCATTTTCTAGCAACATAAACAAACCAAAGATACTATGCCATACATTTCTAGTTTGCGATGATGCTTGCAAACTTGGTTTCTTGGTCCCCTAAGAACTAGAGTGAATCTAGATGGTAGAATCAACTCTTTGTTACCCTCTTCCAACCCTCTACAAGTAGATTTGAGTGGTTTGCTACACACTCCTTTTCCAATTTCCTTTTTTTCCATGGGAATGACTTCTTTTTTGGTTCCTCTTGCCTTGACGAAGGTGGATTAAGTTGAACTTGTGTTGGCTTCTTGTCCATTGAATCCTAGGCCTTCATGTTTGGGATTCTATTGAGATATGAGATTAGAATCCCTTGGCCTTCCTTACCTATCCCTTAGCCATCATAGCCCATTTTCTTCATGTTCTTGGATCTAATGCCTCTAATGTGATTTTCAAAGTCATTGGAGGTCTCTTGAGTACTTAGGGTCTTCGAAGGTGACTTTACCATGCTTGAATATGTCATGGTGTTGGATTCCATAGTGGAAACAAAAGGAACTTGCTTGGTCTGTTAGACATCTACTTGTAGCTTCTTTAATGCCTCTTCCTTTAGAGCCAAATCCGAGTATAGTTGAGCAACCACTTCGATGAACCTCTCCTCTGGCCAATTATCTAGATGAGTGAATTTCTCCTCCATTTATAAGAATTGTAATCTACTCATGTATAATTATTCCCTCATGGTGGTGAAGGATTCATAGTGCTTGTCAAGTTCCTTTTCTAGCTCATCCACTTTCTTCCTCTAATACCAACTTTCCTCTTGGATCTGCTTGTTGAAGTCTCTCAACTCTTCTAGCTTATCCCTCTTCAAGGATTTTCCCATGGAAATTACTTCAAGGTCTCTAATGAACCTACTCCAATACCTTATTATCCATAAATGGTAGGTCTATGGCCCATTCGTTTCATCAACACAGATCCTCTGTGGAAAATTATATATGGATCTCTGCAGTTACTTTGTCACTGAGAACTTTTCCTTCGGATCTAGTTTCAATACTTGACTGCTTGGTTTCCTTTTCTGTAGTGCCAATATCGATGCAAAATCATGGAAAATCATTGCACTCTATATACCTAAGAGTAAAACCACACCATTCAAACAATTATAAGTCTATTGTGCCAAAACAAAGAAACAGACTCTTTGTTCTTTTCAAATGTTCTATCACAACACATCATTTCCCAATGAGGATATGTATACACATGCATGATCTAACAAATGATAATTATGTATGTTGACTATATTCTTTGTTATTTCTCCATGTCTATGTTCAAGTGTGGTGAAAAAAATGAGTCAAAAAGGGTGTTGTCAAATCTCACCACACAACCATGAGACAATCATTATAGACAACCCATTTTATTGAATGTGTGTGTTGACTATATTCTTTGTTATTTCTCCATGTCTATGTTCAAGTGTGGTGAAAAAAATGAGTCAAAAAGGGCGTTTTCAAATCTCACCACACAACCATGAGACAATCATTATAGACAACCCATTTATTGAATGTGTATTGTTGTCCCAGCTTGCACAGGATAACACAAATGCCTCACGATTTGGACAAAATATTTCTAGCACCCAATAAGAGAGGGTTGTATGTCTAAATTCCCATACCACGAATTTTCAATGAATGGATTCAAAAACATAAAAAAAAAATCCAATTTTGAGACATTGATTTGAATGAAATGGAAAATCAATTTGTAATATGATGGCATTGAAAGCATCCAAGAAACAAATGTCTGGCCAATAAATCCTTAGTGGAATCAATTACATACTCCAGTAATATGTGGGAGTAAAATGCATTGGGCATGAGCGTGGGAATTAGCATCATCCAACCAAACCCACAAGCATATAATATATGCCAAGCAATAGACTAAGGTACTTTTCATACCATCAATTGATCAATCCATTTGGTTGTAGGTGAGAGAAAATGCAAGGTTGAGACACTCAACAAATATATAGGATGCTTGCAATGTGATCAATGAGTAGCATTGTTGTAGTTTATCCATCAATTACACCAACAAATAGAATAGAGTGAATTTTTGTGGTTGGTACTCCAAAAAATTCTTGATTTCCTTAATGACGAGAGTCAAAATTAACTAAATAAAGTACTAATACATTTAACCATTTATCCATTGAATAGACTAGGGAGTTCTTGTGGTAGCACAATGTCCAAATAAGATTTAAGCCAGAGCATTCAAACACATAACAATATAAATACAATATAAGATAGACATTTCAAATGTGCAATAGAAACATAGATTTTTCCATGGAAACCCCAAATGGGAAAACCAAATTTGATGGGGATTTTATTAAGAGGAATATATTAAAAAAAGGGAGAGGTATGCATGGAAAACCTTATGTATTGTTACTTACTAGTAGAAACAAATTTACAAGAGTATTGAACTCGACAATAATATTTGTTCATGCGTGACCAAGGACAATGTCTCCCTTGTCTTACGATTTTTGAGTTGACTGCCTCTTAGAGCTCTCCTCTCTTCTCTTTCGATGAATTCCCTTCTTCATCATAGCCTTTATTTTTTAATGGGTTGCCTTGGAAGGCCAACCATCACAATGGTTCATTTCAACTTCCAAGTGAATTTTTGGACATTTCCTCAACTTTGGCAAAAAAAACAATTAAATGTGTATTACAAAGCTTATAACGAGATTTTGATGAGAATCGAATTTGAATCATAAACATTCCCAATAATTTTTTTTGAAGATGTATCAGAAGGTAATGACCCTCTTCTTGATATTAAAATTTTTCATTACGAATATGATTATTTATATAATTTGTTCAAGGCAAGTTCCATTATGGGATACTTTGTTGAGAGGGCGCCTCTTAAGTGAGTAATTCAAAACTTGCAGGTTGACCAAAGGTTTTCATCCCATTTCAATTTAATGACACAATCCATGTTCATGAAATCATGCTATGAGGCCCTTGGATCTATAAAAATACCTTGGTGTATTTTTCCCACTAGATCCATGATTTTTTCGCTGAAAACATTGCCCAACTAGATTTCCCACCCTAGGTGGATTTCCTAGGCTTCCCAATGCAATTATAGATAGCCTCAATGATATTTCAGCACCTCTAGGTGAATTTATTTTCCATGAGCCTCAGAATTTTTTCACTCTCGACCTCAATTTAGAGTTTGTATTAGGGTTAATCTATCTAAAGACATCAAATAATTTGCGCTTAATAGGATTGTAACTAAATCCTTTGCCAATTGGTCCATTATATCAATTTACCCCATACCTTCTTTCGTTTCCAAATCCCAAATCATCACATCCATTTTTTCTCTAAATGTGTTGAATTTGCACATAATAGATCTAGCTAGAAAATGACATACACAATTTGCAAAGAAAATATGAGAAAAGAGAAGCAGGAGAGAAAGAATGGAAGAATTATCATTAAACAAATGAATGAATGATAATTTACACATGATATACTCTGTATAAATCAACTAATGTGCACTGGAGAAGAATCCAATGCGCCATAGTGGTGGTCTAGAGTGATCTGGACACACACCAATAGTTATGGGAGTAATCTGCCACCTAGTCTAGTCTCTCAGGCAGTTACAGGAGTGAACTGCCACCTAGTCTGAGTTAACTAGTCTCTCAGTCTTCAATTAACTGACTGAAACAAAGTGAAGTGAGGAGGAGATTAGGGAATCATGAGTAATGCACTAGTCTGGTTATGATCCCAAGGACAATGTGCATTAGTTGGTGATGATCCCAATGTTGCATGGCGATAATCCCAATGTGGCATCTAGACTCCATTCAACTGATCAAACTAAAGTGTGAACTGAAGAGAATATTCTCCTAGAGGAATATTCTCTCTAAACTATAGGAGATTGAATAATGAATAATGAGCATAGGGAAAACCTTAGGAAAAAGAAATATTAGATGTGTGTGTGAAGTA
>ML817455.1:0-14881 GCA_009831015.1 Picea engelmannii | reverse complement strand
AGCTTGAAGGTCCTCTGTTTATTAAGTAAACAACAATATCTACAACATCTGCCCAGAACTGTGAGGGCAAACCAGCATGCAATCTCATACTCCTTGCACGCTCCATGATTGTCCTGTTCATCCTTTCTGACACACCATTTTCTTGTGGTGTTCTTGGAATTGTCTTCTCTCTACGAATCCCATGGTATGAACAGCAATCATCAAACTCCTTCCTGCAATATTCACCTCCATTATCTGATCTGAGACACTTCAACATTTTTCCTGTCTCATTCTCAACCAAAGCTTTCCATTTCTTAAGAGTATCAAAAACATCATATTTTTGTTGAATGCAATAAACCCAAGTTTTTCTAGTTGCATCATCAATAAAAGTAACTTAATAATTAGAGCCACCAAGAGATGATACTTGAGTTGGTCCCCATACATCTGTATGGACAAGCTCTAACCTTTCATTCTTCTTTTCTTTTCCGACTCCGAGAAATCTGACTCTCTTTTTTTTCCCATAAACACAATGCTTACAGAAGTCCAAATCAATTTGTTTAAGATCTGGTAACAAATTTATTTTGTGAAGTATCTGCATACCCTTCTCACTCATGTGTCCAAGCCTATGATGCCATAGTGCTGTATCCACTCCTGTAGAAGCTAAAGATATAGAAGAGTCAGTATTACCAGTACATAAATGCAATGTACCTACCTTCTCTCCTTTCGCTATCACCAATGATCCTTTGATGACCTTCCACATCTTATCTATAAATATGGATATACAACCTTCACTTGCCAACTGCCCTGTTGAAATTAAATTTTTCATTAAATCTGGAACATGTCTTACCTCTTTCAACAACCATTGGTTTCCATTTCGTTGCTTTATTTTTACCTTTCCCATTCCAACAATTTTGCATGGTGCATCATCACCCAAATGAACCTGTCCAAAATCACCTTGAACATAATCTAGAACATGTTTCCTATGGGGTGTGGCATGAAATGAAGCTCCTGAATCTACTACCCAAGACTCAGAAATATTATCTATAGAAAGAATCAAAGCATCCTGTAACACATCACATGTTACATTTGCTTCCTGATTTCTCTCCTGCTGTTCATCTCTTTGTTTCTTTGGAGCTCTGCAGTCTTTCTTCATATGTCCTTTCTTCCCACAATTCTAGCACTCTATCTTTCCAAGTATGGATTTGGATTTGCCCTTCCTAGAATTTTCGTGGTTCCCTGAGCCATTTCCTCTATCCTTTTGTCTTCCCCTGTTCTCCATGTTCAATGCATTACTTGATGTCTCACCTGTGCTTTTCCATCACATTTCCTCACTAAGGATAACACCAAAAACATCATCAAATTTTAAAGTATTTGAACCAGGGACAGAGTTACTTACAGCCATGACCAAGTTGTTCTAGGTTTCTGGCAATGAGCACAAGATTAGAAGAGCCCTGACCTCATCATCAAAGTTCACTTTTATAGAACTTAGTTGATTAGTAACTGTGTTAAATTCATTTAAATGATCTGCAACAGACCCACCTTCTGACATCTTCATATTAAATGATCTCTTCATTAGAAATACCTTATTAGACGTTGAGGGTTTTTCATACAATTTGGCCAATGTGTCCATCAAACCCTTCGTTGTCTTTTCTTTGGAAATATTGAAAGCCACCGACGTTGCCAGGCTTAGCCATATCATTCCTAGAGCCTTTCTATCAAGAATCTCCCATTCTTCGTCTTTCATGGCCGTCAGCTTCTTTGCTACTCCACTCAATGGTAGGAATAGATCCTTCTGATATAAATAATCTTCCATCTACATCTTCCATAACTGGTAGTTTTGGCCGTTAAATTTCTTGACCCTAAACTTTCCATCTTTCGACATTGCTCCCACTCGAACCAGGAACCCTCTTTTCCTGCGAGTTACCTTTCGTTCTGATACCAGTTGTTAGAAAAACAAGACCGTGGAGCAATAAAATAAAACAAATGTGGAAACAAAACACAGAAGATACACAATACAATAGAGACACAGATTTACGTGCTTCACCCGGTGTGGGCTACGTCTACTAGAGAAATTTCCAGGTCCTTCCTTTATTATTATCCATCATATGAAGGGATACAACCTACATCAAACCTGATGTAACTTCCTCTTCTTTCTCTCATAGTCTCCTATCTTAGAATACAATATTCACCATCAACCATAGCCGCAATACATTTCCCTCATAAAAGAGGGTTTCCTTCTAGGGAAAAAAACCCTAACATAATCTCTACCGTTAGATCTGCGACCTTATAATGAATGGTCCAGATTTACAATGAAATTACAATATACATTTACAAGGCAATATTTCCTTCGGGGGCTTCGCCCCCGTACCCCCACTTGCCCACAGACCCCCCAGCTATGGGGATAGCCCCCCCAGACCCCGTAGAGGGGGTACCCCCCCTCTGCACTCCCCCGCGTGGAAGAGTGTACATACTTCTAGGGTGTAAATACTTCATGGGGTATAAACATGGCTGAAAGTAAAAGACCTCTGAATCAGGAAGATAATCAGGCTCCACAACCAACATGAACAAGTCGAAGAGCATAATTTCCAAGCAAACATTATGAAATGAAGGAGGACTCAATGCAACATATTCAAGTGCTTCAAGAATCATAGTGACACATACCATGATACTTGGATGCATTAACTCATGGAACATTACTTACTGCTACTTTAGGACCAGGCTCGTGGGATGGATATTGTTGTTGCTGATAAATGGGTTGCACAAAAGAAAAGAGGGGCCCTTCGAGGCCATGCTCAAATCATCTGGCTCTTGGTACTACATGTCTAGACCTGTGGGCCTCGAGACGTGATCTCCTTAGTTACCCCTAGGGTAGGGGATAACGAGAACAACTTCGGTTTTGGTTCCTCATGCCTTGACGAAGGTGGGTTAAGTTGAACTTGTGTTGGCTTCTTGTCCATTGAATCCTAGGCCTTCATGCTTAGGCCTCTATTGAGCTACGCGATTATAATCCCTTGGCCTTCCTTACCTATCCCTTGGCCATCATAGCTCATTTTCCTCATTTTATTGGATCTAGTGCCTCTAGTGTTCTTTTTAAAGTCACTAGAGGTCTCTTGAGTACTTAGGGTCCTAGAAGGTGACTTTACCATGCATGACTATGTCATGGTGTTGGATTCCATAGTGGAAAGAAAAGGAACTTCTTTGGTCTCTTAGACATTTTCTTGTAGCTTCCTCAAGGTCTCTTCCTTTAGAGCCAAATCCTAGTATAGTTGAGAAACCACTTCGATGAATCTCGCCTCTCGCCAATTATCTAGCTGAGTGAATTTCGCCTCCATTTGTAAGAGTTGTAATCTACTCATGAATAATTCTTCCCTCGTGGTGGTGAAGGAGTCAAGGTGTCTGTCAAGTTCTTTTTCTAGCTCATCCACTTTCTTCCTCCAATACCAACTTTCCTCTTGGATCTTCCTGTTGAAGTCTCTCAACTCTTGTAGCTTATCCCTCTTCAAGGATTTTCCCATGGAAATTTCTTCAAGGTCTCTAATGAACCTACTCCAATACCTTCACTTTCTTCCTCCAATACCAACATTCCTCTTGGATCTTCCCATTGAAGTCTCTCAACTCTTGTAGCTTATCCCTCTTCAAAGAATTTCCCATGGAAATTTCTTCAAGGTATCTAATGAACCTACTCCGATACCTTATGATCCATAAATGGTAGGGCTATGGCCCATTCATTTCATCAACATAGATCCTATGTGGAAAATTATATATGGATCTCTACAATTACTTTGTCACTGAGAACTCTGTCTTCAGATCTAGTTTCAAGACTTGATTTCTTGGTTTCCTTTCCTATGGTGCCAATATCGACACCAAATCATGGAAAATAATTGCACTCTATATATCTAAGAGTACAACCACATCATTCAAACAATTATAAGTCTATTGTGCCAAAAAAAATAAACACACCCTTTGTTCTTTTCAAATATACTATCACAACACATCATTTCCTGATGAGCATATGTATACACATGCATGATACAACAAATGATAATTATGTATGTTGACTATATACTCTGTTATTTCTCCATGTCTATGTTCAAGTGAGGTGAACAAGATGAGTCAAAAAGGGTGTTGTCAAATCTCACCACACAACCATGAGACAGACACTATAGACAACCCATTTATTGAATGTGTATTGTTGTTCCATCTTGCACAAGATAAGACAAATGCGTCACGATTTGGAAAAAATATTTCTAGCACCCAGTAAGAGAGGGTTGTATGTCTAAATTCAAATACCACGAATTTCCAATGAATGGATTCAAAAACACAAAAAAGTCCTTGAATGAAATGGAAAATCAATTTGTAATACGATGGCAATGAAAGCATCCAAGAAAACAATGTCCAACTAATCAATCCTTAGTGGAATCAATTATATACTCCAACAATATGTGGGAGTAAAATGCATAGGGCATGAGGACGGGAATTAGCAACATCCAACCAAACCCACGGGCATATAGTATATCCCAATCAATAGACTAAGGTACTTTTCTTACCATCAATTGATCAATCCAATTGGTTGTAGGCAAGAGAAAATGCAAGCTTGATACAGTCAACAAATATATAACATACTTGCAATGTGATCAACGAGTAGCATTGTTGTAGTTGATCCATCAATTACACCAACAAATAGAATAGAGTGAATTGTTGTGGTTGGTACTCCACAAGAAAATGCTTGATTTCCTTAATGATGAGAGTCAAAATGAAGTAAAGAAAGTATTAATACATTTCCTTTGTATTCCCTTCTTGAGGAATTTCTTCATATTCATTTGTAGTTTGTTCTTTTGATTCAACCTCAGACTTTGCAATTAGTTTCCCTGCAAGGATTTCTTTCTTCATATTTATTTGTAGTTTGTTCTTTTGATTCAACCTCAGACTTTGCAATTAGTTTCCCTGCAAGGATTTCTTCATATTCCCCCATGGGCCCTTCTTACTTAGTAAGAGAAATATCCTACAAGAGAATTTTCTTTTTCTTGTACCAAAACTTCATAAACTTAGAATTTTGGACATTAATATTAATTGTACCAACTAATTCCATCCATGGATATCCCAAAATAATAGTCACGTCATCCATATATATAGCATGAAAATATGAATGTAGAAAATATTTATCCATGGTAATCTCAAATCTTTAAAAATTGGAACATTATCATTCTCAGTTTGTGTTTTGAATATGCTTGATGTGAACTTGTAATCTTTTAGCCAAGTCAACATTAATGAAACTATGCTTACTACTATAGTTTATATAATTAATACAATTTTCATGTTGAATACATCATTGAACCTGTAATAGGAAATTTGTGCATGAAAACAAACCCTCAGTGCTCTCTTTATCCTTCTTCTTGGCATTGGACCATCTATCTAATCATAGTTTCCTATATTCATCATTTGAAAGTGTCTCTATCTCTTCATAGTTAAGTCCACACCATATGCTAGTATCATCCTTTAAATTAATGGATAGAGGTAGTCTCCAAAATAATGGATTGGTTTAATTGACATAGTGTTGAGGATCACTACATGCTTACCCTATAAAGTTTTTATGGTATCATGTATAGTTATGCCTATGTGAATGATGAGGTAAGAATCCTATGAGGTAATGAATTCATTTCTTAAGTTTTTAAGAATCCTTTAGGTGTATTATTCTTCGATCTAATCAGTGTTTATGATGTTAAATGCATGAGATTAAAGACCCTAAATGCTAATCCCTAAGACTTCCATCCTTGAAATGGATTAAGTTACCCTCCATATAGGATATTTTATGAGATTGTTGAGTTGAGATGATTTAATTGACATCAAATAGGGATTTAGTTTGTGAAATTGATGATCATGTTCATGGTGATTTAATAATGTTATCAATATATAGTCTATTATTATATGTATTCTACATGTTAGTGATAGTTTCTAATTAATTGGAAAAGATGGAATGCTTGATTTGTGTTGACCAGAGAGTACCCATCTAGAGATTGCATTCAAAATCAAACATTGTCATTGCATACATAAGATGAAGGGTTTATTTTTTATATGGTCTTATATTGTTGAAGTTTGTTTAACATACAACTACCATCAATGAATTATTAGACCAGTAAACCCTACTTTTGATTTTGGTATCTAAGGTACATTACAAATTGGTATTGAAGCCATTGGTTGCAACACTAGGGGTTGAATAGGCTCAAGAGAAACTAATGACAATGTTTTTGGTGCCATGTTAAACTAACAAGTTATTCTTGAATAAGTCAAACAAGTTATTTCTTCCATTATCATAACTTTATGAAATTGTTGATTTGAGAATGTTTTTTTGACCATTATGAATATGTTTAAATGTTTATGTAAGTGCTTGCATTTGTTCATGCATTGGTATTACCATCAAGACTTAATGGTGTTCCCCCTCTAGAGGTTTTAACATGTATACATGTTATGCATTATTGATTGTTGGGTCCAATGGTTTGTTGGTTGATGGATTATTTACCTAGAAGGACAAGATCCTTATCGATTGATGATCATTATCCATATTCAATGTAGATGGTTTTAAAGGTATTAACCATGTTCCTAAGGATTGTCATCCTTAAAAGTGAAGATACATTTCATCCATGGTGTTGTATATATTGCTAAGATGAATTTGTATTAGGGTTATTATGAATGTTAATTGATGTTAAAATAGTCATATTTGGTGGTATATTGGTATTGCTAGCAAGATTTAGTTGTAACCACCCTTGGGGGTCATGTGTGCATTTGAATGAGTAGATCTCTTATTTTTATAGAGTGAAATTATTATTCATGAATATAATTGTATATTCCCATTAATCTGAATGTATGTATGTTTTTATAAATACATGGATGGGTCTAACTATGCAACAAGAAAATTTACTTGGTATGTTTTAGGCAATGTCATTGTTACATAGTTGTCTTAATCTTGAAGGTTATGTTATGTTGTTTACTTTGAATTGTACTCAAGAATTTTTTATGTGCAGTTGCTTAAAGCATATGAATGTTATTGCAATGCAAGAATTGGATTAGCTAACATGAATATGCATCAATATACATATTGTGAACTAATATGTGGTAGATATGCATGTAGATACACTTGAGCATAAAATATTATCTGTATCAATTGAAAGTAGTATGTTTCTACGTATACAACAATTTTGGCATGATGTCTAATGTGGTTATTGATTTTTTGTATCACTAGGACATGGTTGAAGAAGTTAACTATATAGTTTCCTATGAAAAACAACCTCATGGAAAGGATATGGACAATACGTGATTGTTAAGAGGTTGATGAAGGGATTATGTGAGTTCACAGGTGGCAACCATACATGTATGAATTGGTCATGCCAATATTGCATGTTACATGAAAGGAATTGGGTAAGAATTCATTCCATTATGATTTGATATCGTAATTGATATCTCTATGATGACATTGAATTGCATGCATGCAAATTGATACCTGAGTAGGAGTACTGAAAAACAATGAAATTTTGGATTAGTAAAGATTGCTAGAACCTTTTAATGGAAGCATATGATAGTATGTCATGATTACTTTGGTCATGAGGCAATAACTAGAGTGGATGAGTATTTGCACTCATCTTATGAATTTGTATACAATGTGCAATTGAATGCCATGTGAAATTTGATGCCATCTGAGACAGCCATGTGTGAAACTATAGTGGGTTGAAATTGGAAAAGGCTATAGCATTGCACAAGTATCCAATAGCATCCCATTATGAAATTAGTGTTTTGGACTGTAATATTTTTTCCAACATTGAAAAGTAATAAAGGATTATCTTGTTGGTGTTGTATTTGGGCTAAAGAGAATGGTTCCCAAATGGCCAAACAGGTTTGAGTTATGGTATATTTTTATTCAATATGAGATGCATTGAGTGAATGTGCATAAATAAACTATGTAATTATACAAATGGTGATCTTACATTTATGAATATTGGAAAAAATGCTTGATGCATTGAATGGAAGCATGCTCGTATGGAAAATGCATCTGTATAATTGAAGGGCATGGAAGGGCTTCCTGATGGACTATGGAGCAGTGAAAGAAAGGAATTCTAGTACTCTTGATGGATTGTAAAGAAATGAAAGGAGTGGTATAAATTAGTCAACATAAATATAATTTTAATCACCCTTCACATCATAGTAAGAAGTGGGAGGGGGAGGGAGGTACCTCACAAGACAAAATAAAACTAACTAATAACAAATTCTAAAATATGAATGTGGTGAAGAATGTGATTGTGTAACCATGAGTATTGGCGTATTTGTTTGAATTCATTACATGATTTTATTTGTGCTAATAATGCATATATAGTGAATGTTATTTCATTGCATTTAATATATTGTCAGTTGAAAACAATTAAATTATTCGTGAGTCATAATCTGAAGATCACTTTGTGTGTAATTATGAATATTGCAATGAAATAATTATATGCATGAATACTCACTATCTATTTGATTGATTGAAAGTTGATATTACAAGTAGAATTGTCTTGGATATGGAAATGATTGTAAGTCCATAATGAAGAATGGATGTTGCAACATGCAAGGGCCAAACATTATGAGAAGGATCTCTTAGTTTGTGAAATTTGATTTATGTATGAGACGAATTTTTAAAAAAATTGAATAATTTTGTTATGATGACATATCATGGTAAATGTATGTGTATGATACTTGTGAGGTGATAGATATGTCTAGTAAGAACATATGATGGCCACTGAAGCTAAAACACATGGGGTGTATGCCACTACGAATGATGACATTGGCACCCTATCATGTGCCTTGATTACCACAACCTATTGTTTATTTGAGGTTGCTATCGACACCCTAGCAGTATGAATATATAAGTTTGTTCTCTTCTTGCATGTGAAAGTATTGGTAATATGGATTTCCCGAGACATTGATTAGTAGAGAAGGGGATATGTGAGCTTGGAAGGGTGAGTGCAACATGGAAGAGGTGACCTAAATGAATCTATTATAGAATATTCATGTTATATGCTAGTTGGGATCAAGAAGGCATTATATCTATATATTGGGCATGTGACAAAGAAGACAGTGAGTTCAATATCACTCATGGTAGCCTTCTATAGAAAAGATATGGTCATTTAGATAAAAGTGTTGGGTTGATTTCCATACTTAATCTTATGTTATGAATACATATGCTTCAATTATAAATTTGAAATTTATATGAATGAGATAATTGTTACTCAAAATGGTTATGAAATGCATGTTTTACATTTTTTGATTGATACAGGCATGTGTTGGAATGATAAAGGTCTTGGAAATGTCACAAGATAGTTAAAACAATAATTGAACATTGTTTCCCAATATATCTAACAACAATACATAGTTGCAATGAAGAGAATGGAATTGAAGGTGCAGTTGAAAATGAAGGCTTGCAGTAGTGTTGAAAAGAAGGAAAAGTTGTCAAGGACGATGTTATTCCAAGGGGGAGGGGAATGTAATATCCTGATTTCAACCCTTTGGATCTCTTGCATTTGATTTTTAATATATTGTAAGTGATGTAAACATGTTGTTTTCAATATTTTATTTTTACATACCATTAGGTAGAATTGCCATGGTAATTTTGAAAGCTTGTAAATATTACCTTTAAAGATTAATAAAAGATCCAAGGATGGCTTAGTAAACAAGACAACCTAAGGGGATATGGGCCCACAAGAGGGGAAAGATGAGGGTGTCCATGGGGTTGACCTATGTTTTGTGACCTTGCCATATCCTAACTTCTATGTGAATATTTTATCACCTCAACTCCTTTTAATGTTATGCTAAATTATATTAGAATCCTTGGGAAACATGTCGCATGTTTTCCTCATTTTTCATGTTGCCTCGATTTACGTGTCCATTGTTGGGCAGTTTTTTGGCACATGGTTTTTGTCGATGGTTTTCTATTTTTGGTTAAGGAATTAGGGTTGTTGACTAATGTAGGTCATTGGTTTAGGGTTTTGGATTCTGTTGGCTCCTATATGTATATTGTATTGTATTGTAAACAATGTATCACTATGAATGAATATATAATATGTTGGTTTTCCCGGTTTGGGTTTCCAGGGAAAAAATGTTGGGTATGTGTTATATTCTTTGCCCGAGTAGTAGTGTCTGTGTTCTGGCAGGCACGTAGGGGGATTTGAAGGATTTTTTTTTTTCCTCCAGAAACATGTCACATTTTTGCCTCGTTTTTTTGTGTTGCCTCGATTTTTGTGTCCATTGTTGGGTGGTTTTTCAGCACATGGTTTTGGCCAATGGTTTTCTATTTCCGGTTGAGGAATTAGGGTTGTTGACTAATCCAGGTCATTGGGTTAGGGTTTTGGATGTTGTTGGATCCTATATGTATATTGTATTGTAAACAATGTATCACTATGAATGAATATAGAATATGTTGGTTTTCTCGGTTTGGGTTTCTAGGGGAAAAATCTCTGTGTAATGTTTGTATTTTCCATTGTATCTTTTCTGTTCTTTTACTAAAAATCTGTTGCAGTAAATATTGTACAAGGTTAAAATCTACAAAAAATCTTTGTGTAATGTGTGTATTTTCCATTGTATATTTTTTGTTCTTTTATTGAAAATTTGTTTGCAATAAAATATTGTACAAGGTTAAAATCTACAATTTGCGGGGAATTTTATTTGATCCCCAATGGAGTTGCCAATCTATTTGAGTTGTTTTTCCACTTGGGTGAGCAAAAAAAAACCACTTGGTTTCCTTGTTAGGACAACAAGATAATACAGAAGTTGATTAGTTGATTTGTGGTTCAACTAAAGAGAAAACAAGAAATAAAATAAAAAGAAACCAAAACTAAACTAATCATGTAAAAACTCAAATGGATGCATGAAAGGGACACAAGAAATAGCTACCAATAGGATTGGTCTTCGAATTGATAACACCTAGGAGAATTATGGGAACCTATGAGTCCCCTCTTCCTCCTTGGGAGGGTTCTTAATTACCCAAAATACAAAGCTCTCTCTCTTCTAAGAAAATGAAAATACAATGGTGAAGACTCGATTGTTGAAGTTCTCAAGAGGAGGGAAGTGTAACATTACTCATTTATAAAAAGTTGTCAATGCGTGACTTCTGTGAGAAATAATATCACATCGTTTTTTGTTAAGACATTGATGGTTAATGTTTGGTAAATATTATCAAGGTTGGCTTCTTAATGTAAATAAATTGAAGGGTAGTGAAAATGAACATCACCCAAATTTAGATGTTATCGTTGCAATTGATTTGAATTACTAAATAGTGATGCTAAGCACTTATGAAAGTGAGGGGGAACTACCATTGGAATCGCAGTTGAATGTTGAATGTTTTAATAGTAGATCTTGTTAGGAGCACATGGCATAAAATTAGCTTAAGATACCACATTTTTTATGGATTATATGGAAAATATTTGCTTCAAATGAGGGAAGGTAGACACATAAAGATACAAGTTAGTAAGAGAAAGGTAAGTTCTTTATGCCACTTCACTGTAAAAGTCAAATTTATGAAATCTTTGGCATAGAGTTAGACTTATGTCTTAAGGGATTACAAAATAATTGTGTGTTCGTATTGCATTAACCATGGTTTCATTGGTTTGTTTGGTTGCAATTTTTTTATCATAAGGAAAGAAATATGGTTTCACTTTTAGTATTAATACAAGTTTGGAGAATGGAGATGGTGTTAAAACAATCCATAAAAAGCAGGCTTATGGCCTATCCATTTCGTCAATCACAAATTCTCTATGGAAAATTATATATGGATCTCTACAAAATTATTTTGTCACTAAGAACTTTGTCACCACAACTAATTTCAAGACTTGACTTCTTGGTTTTCTTGCTGGCAGTGCCAAGCTTGATGCCAAATCATGGAAAACAATTGCACTATGTATATCTAAGTGTGAAACCACAACATTCAAATAGTGATAAAACCTTTATGCCAAAATAAAGAAACACACCCTCTCTTATTTTTAAATGTGTTATCATAACACATCATTTCCCTTTGAGGATATGTATACACATGCACGATCTAACAAATGATAATTTTGTATGTTGATTGTATACTTTGCTATTTCTCTATGCCTATGTTCAAGTGAGGTAAATAAAATGAGTCAAAAAAGGCATTGTGAAATCACCATAAGGCCATGAGATAGTCACAACAAACAACCCATTTACTAAATGTGTATTGTTGTCCTAGCATGCATAGGAAAAGAAAAATTCCTCAATATTTGGATACAAGATTTGCAACACCCAATAAGAGAGGGTTGTAGGTGTAAATGCTCATACCATGACCTTCTAGAAAATGGATTCGAAAACACAAAAAAGTCCAATTTCGAGACAAAGTCATTTGAATGAAATGGCCAATCAATTTGTAATGGGATGGCGTTGAAAGCATCCAAGAAAATTGTAATGGGTTTCCTTTGGCATAAGCCTACTATCCATATCATGGTTATAGATGACATGCATTGTTGCAATGGGTCATTGGAAAATCGTTACTCCTTAGGCTGCAAGTGCAAGCAACTTCACTCCCCCCTTGACCTTGTCTCTCCAATATTTTTTCTTGGTTGTTCAATTCTTGGGATGGAGTTCTAGGTGAAGTCTCCAACATTTGGATTCCCAATGTCTAGTCAATCTAGAGTACTGGCAGTATTTGTTGCATGGGCTTCTTGGAATTCTAGAGTGCCAACAATTGCTATCCTTATGACTCATTTTCTTGCAACATAAACAAACCAAAGATAATATGTCATACCTTTTCAGTTTGTGATGATGCTTGGAAAGTTGGTTTATTGGTCCCCTAAGAACTAGAGAGAATCTAGATGGTAGAATTGTCTCTTTTCTACCCTCTTCCAACCCTCTACAAGTAGATACAAGTGGCTTGCTACACACTGCTTTTCCAATTTCATTTTTTTTCCATGGGAACTGTTATTGCACAATCTGTACTTACCCAAATCCCAAGGCAAGTGAGGAAGGATTAACGTAATAAGAGGGTGACCTATCACTATCACCTTAATATGAAACCCCTTTATGTTTAGGAGTATGTTGAGATTACCCCAAGGCAGACGTCCCTAGTGACCTAAAGGGCTGATGAAACTAAGACAAGGATGAAAGAATACCCCCCTCTCACTGGTTACTCAAGTCAAAAGGTTTGTTATTCCTTTAAGAGATGAAGCAAAAGTAAAGATGAAGTGTACCTACCCAAAACAAGACAACAAGACAAAATATGGAAGTTTCAAGTGAAAAATGATGTTAGTTCTTCAATAAAACAATAAACCTTTGAAATGTATGCTAGTTGATATAAAATTGCAGCTAAATGATAGTTTACAACAAGAAGAAGTATTTTGTAACAACTACAAGATACATTTCTCTAAATTGCCTGAAAATATAGTGAAATGATAGCATTTATTAGGAAAATTGACAATCAAATGTCTCAAGCAAGTTTAGAATTATTTAGCTAGCATTTAATATGGATTTTGCAGAAAATTTTCTGGATCAAGATGGACGTAGCAAACGTTTATAACAACAACAAGAATTAGTGCTCAGAATTGCTTGAAAAGACAATGAAAAGATAACTTTTACTAGAAAAAATGATAATTAATTGTCACAAGCAATTTCTGAAGTGTCTAGCTAGCATTACAGGTTAGTTTTGTAGAAAATTTGATGCAGTTAGATGGTTGTAGCAATATTTTGTAACAACAACAAATAGGTTAGTGATCTAGGCTAAACTATGGTTAGAGATAGTTAGTAAAAGCTTAGAAGAAGAGTGTTTGGGTGTTTAATCAATCCTTCAATAAGAGATAGGCTAGAACTAGTTCCTTCTAGGGCTTATGGATTCAAGTGGATGACTTCTTCTAAGGTTGCAAATCAATTTTAATAGTGAAAAAAAGTCCAAGAGGGAGAATGCATAGGAAAAGTAGTAACTTAAGCCCCCCTATACATTTTCCTCAAGAAACAAGATACTAGGGTGTAGGCAATTCTAGGCCCTAGCACCTTTGTCTCCTTAAGCTTCTTATGGGATAAGAACTTAGGCAAAGATAACTAGGTCAAAACATTAGAGTGCTAGGAAAGTAGGGCTCTAGGGTTTCACTAGTTACTAGATCAATTCAATGAAAAGCTTGGCAAATATAAAGTAAGAAAGTAGCAATTTAAGTTCCTTACTTCAAGCATTAATTATATCATGCAATTTGATAATCTTGTATGAGAAAATAAAACCATACATTAATATTTCAACAGATAACAAAAAATGCATATTTTACCTACTTGCACCAAAAATAATCATGAAATACCATGCAAGATCACCATAAAAGCTTCCAAGGTTGATCCAACTTGCAAAAATTAGCCTTATACAAGAGTGTGCCTCACAATTTCAGCCAATAGCCCTTACTTGGGCACCAATTTTAGTCCTCTTCCTCTTGTGTGAGGAGTTATGATGAAAACATGAGAGTATGTTATCTATATTTATACAAAACCAGTGACCTTTAATTAATTTTACGTCAAATAAAGGTCGATATGGCCAAATTACATCAAAATCCAGTTTTTACATAAATAAAAATAATCAACTTTTAAAATCATCTCCAAGGGTGACGTCATTCCCTTCTAGGGTGACGTTGATCCCCTAAGGTGAAATGTTGGGCTTCAGATGTAGAATGTTTGGCCTCCAAAGGCTCTGGATGATGCCCACATGTGCCAACCAGCTCACAACTTCCCTCAAAATGCAAACCCCAGCTCTGGATGGTGTTAGGACCACACTATGCACCTTTTTGCCTACACTTTTTGCCATTATTATACCCTTCATCACTAGTATTTAGACTCACAATATCACCTCACCTGATCATTCCAAGGTATACAACGTCCTTTCTCATTATTATATGCTTAA
>ML817454.1:53553-66590 GCA_009831015.1 Picea engelmannii | reverse complement strand
GCAGAATCCATGCGTGAGTTCTTGTGCCATGCAAGAAATTTTCCTTCAAAGAAAGTAACCTTGTAGCCTTTATCCTCTAAGTAAGAAACAGAGACAAGGTTCCTTTTCATCCCAAGTACATATAGTACCTCACTTAGTTGAAGTGGTATGTCAAAATCTAGTTGGAAAGAAGAAGATCCAACTCCCTTTAAAGTATATCTGGAATTGTCACCAAGAACATGTAGACGAGACTCTTTCTCTACAAGATCTGTAAGATGTTCTCTATATCCAGTCATGTGTCTAGAAGCACCACTGTCAATCAACCAAATATCGCTATTAGTAGGAACCGTACCTGAGAGTGTTGAAATGAAGAAGAATGCTTCATCCTTTACTTCTTCATATCTGTGAGGTGGTTCTGAAGCAACATTGGCAGTGGAGGCATGTTGTCTTCCTTTCTTCTTGGTAGGACAATCTCTCGCAATGTGTCCATACTTGTCACACCTAAAACATTAAATCTTTGAAATGTCTTTTCTATGTTCATGACCTGGAGTTGTTGAAGTTTTCTTGAATGCTTTGTTGAAACCTCTTCTATTTCTTCTGCCTCTCTTTGAATGAGAAGCAAGGTCTTGTTTGTCATTATAATGGGAATCTTGCACACCTCTGGCTATAAGTCCGGTTTCCTCTTGAGTGCAGTCTATCCATAGACGATCAAACTGAGGTAAGTTTACTCTTCCACTGATACTTTCAATAAATGGTTCCCAATGGCTTGGGAGGGCATTGAGAGTAATCATGACAAGCTCTCTGTCTGTTATGGTTTCTCCAATGGCACCTAACTGATCTTTGATCTCTGAAATCTTCATGAAGAATGTAGTAATGGTGTCATCTTTCGTCATCTTGAGATTTTGAAGTTGATGCTTCAAGGTAAGATCTTTGTTAATGTTGTTGCTCTCAAACATCTTCTTCAACACATCATGCATTAGATAAGTTGTCGTCAAGGTAGAGATGCGAGGTAGTAGATGATCTCTTACTGAATAGATGATTATCTTTCTAGCTTTGACGTCGTCTATCTTCCATTTAGCCTTTTCTTCATCAGTAGTTGTTGTTGGTAGAGTCGCTTCTATCAATCTCAATAGGTAACTCTCTTCTAGAGTGATGCGTAATCTTGACTTCCAGGAGTTGAAGTTGCTTGATCCATCAAGCCTATCTTCCACCATAATTTTGTTTCTCATGGCTTGCAAATTCTTCACAAACCCTAACGGTTAGGCTAGAAACCCTAGCATCAAAAATCTGACGGTTGGGCTAGGCTAGAAACCCTAGGTTTCGTTGGACTTATGACTGCCAACAATAATCCTTGGAGAGTCAAAAGAACGCCAGTGAGATGTAAAATTCCTCCATGACCTGCAGAAACCCTAGAGGTCGAAATCTGCACAAACCCTAGGGCCGAAAATCAAAACTTCTTCAATTTTTTATCAGAGGGTTGTAGGTCATGAGTTGGACTAGGCCGTACCTGCCTATGCAAAAATTAGGCCCAACGTTCAAGGGGAAAGTGTTAGAACTAGCTTGACAAGGAAAATGGAAGGGGTCGTTTTTGCAATTGCAACAAGAAGGTGACGGCTAGCTTGAATAATGTTGGAGTAGCTTGTGCAATGGCTCTTGAGGAACACTGCTCTGATACCATGTTGAATTTTTTATGCTTAGCTCAAGCACATGTAGTTTCTTTTCAATTTAGCATGAACTTGAACCATAAACAATGCAGCAATACAATATACAATAGCTGTAGTAACCAAGATCACAAGAAGAATAACCATGCACAAGACATAAGAAGTTATCCTAGGAAAACCCTTCTCAAACAAGGGAAAAACCCAGCAATCCTTTGCTATAGAGTCAAGACAAGATCACCCTTTCACCACAAACCTTGGTGCACACAAGAGGGTGATCTGTGACCAAGAAAGCTAGCACCTAAGATAAGTGCGCACCAAATTTCAAATCTCCACAATGTGTTATGTGAGAATGAGATATGATCCACAATGGGGATGTATCTCTCCTATAAATACATGACCTAGCTCAACAATAGATGTGTCTATTGGCACAATAGAGCCGACTTGTACAACTCAATAATACAATTAATCTTTTACACAATATTAATTATCTTTACATTGTGGGGCCGACTTGTACCCTTCACAATACAAAATTAGGATTTCACAATAATCTTACTCTTAGAAAATATAGATAATAGCAAGGGATCCACACATCCTCTAGTGCCCTGCCACTAGGGACAAATCCACATGTGCTCAACCACAGGGACGTCACTCTCAACATATTAACTCAACTAAATCCATAGGAGTACGATCTGGAGAGCCATCTCAAGTCGACTCAACTAAGTCCATAGGAGTACGACATGAGACCATCTCAAGTCATCTCAACTCAGTCTAGAGGAGCATGACAAGAGACCACACACGTCATCTCAACTCAGTTCAGAGGAGTATGACTCACCTATCACATAGGCGTTTTCACAAATCATCTCAACTCAGTCCAGAGGAGTACGATCTAGAGAATGTCTCATGAAGCTGCAATCATCAACACCTTCTCTAACTTTGTCTATATGCTTACTTTTACAAATAATACTTTCGAAGTGACCCACTTTTATAGAATAAGAGAGAATCGTTTTTACAATGAAGTTACATTATAAAAAAGGAACAGAAATCTCCCTATAGACAAAAGATAGGAAAGGATAAGTTCTATACTTCTTTAGTGCGCCTAGAGTTATTCCTACTCTTTCTACTTATACAATCCCTTGATCAGGATATCAAGAGTTATAGTTCTAAAACAATCCCTCTCTTAAAAGCTATAGTTATCGAACAAGACTCGAGTATCGAAGATCAGGCTTTTAGCTCCTCCTTTGTTGTTTAGAATTAATATATAGATGTGATGTCTAATCTATTGGTGGCATAGTTAAGAGTGTTGTTAGTTGTCTCTTGTCCATAGGTTTTGGTTTGTTGCTGAAAGTGTCAATAAGAAGCCTAGGAGTAGCTTATCTTCAGGGATTAATAGAGTTTTAGTCTAAAGCCAGTTTTAATTGTTTGTTGCATAGAGTGTGTGTGTGTGTGTCCGGATAAAGTTGCATACAAAAAGTAACTTAAAAAAGGAATCATAAAGTTACTTTATAATGATTCACTTTTATAATTTAAGTGAAATACACTTTACAATAAAGTTGAGATAACTAAAGATTGCATGAATGCTTTCAAAAAGTAACTTAAAAAAAGGACTTGAACTCAAGACCTCTTATAAATTATGTAACTTTCAACCAAGTGACCTAATACTTAATATATAGCAAATTTAATGGAGGTGGAAGGTTTGTTAATTTACTCTTTGCATTGAAGTGCATACTTACCCCAATAACCCTAGTTTTTTCCTACAAAAAACTTCAACACAATCGCACATAAAAACAAGTGAAATTTTTGACAAAAAAAAATTATGAATCTTTACAATAATGGGGTTAGATCTCGGTTAGCTTGCCCGGAAAATACAAGTTTTCTCTTTATTTCTGATTTGTTGAGCTTGCATAAAACACAGAGCAAATAGCATACGCAAAAAAGAAAACACTTTACGCTTTGTTTCTAATTTGCCAAGATTGCAGAGAGCGTAGGGAAAAAAGCATATGCAAACCAGAAAGAGTAGCAAACCGGGAATAAGAACAGTAAAATCGAAATATTATCTCACAAAGAAAAATCAAAAATGACGTAAACAAAGTTTATACCTCCGGATCTAACAAAAATGGCCTTATCTTTGGCAAACATAAATCCTTTTGGGTGAAACGAAAAGCATTTTGAACTAAAAGCAGTGCTTCAGATGCAATGGAACAGTCTGCTCAGCCCAGAAATGCACAGAAATAGTAGAACCCAAAAAAGCAACAACACGGGTTCAAGATCTCGATCAACAATGGGAGCGGGTCTTTAAACGAGCTCTAATACCATGTTCCACAAAATAGGGTATTTCCACACAGGACGAACACCTTAGGAAACCAGTCACACAACCAAATTAAAGATCAATACACTAGTGGTTTTAAGTGGTTAAAACCCTCTAAAAGGGAAACAGTCCATGACCCCAACCAATGTGGCCACTTGAGGCAATATATTAATGCAAAAAGAAAAAAAATGTACAAAAGAGTTTCTCACATTCAATCTTTAATAAATGACTCCATGCTCTCTAAATAGAGATCATGTACCAATCAAGTGTTAAGCCATGGATCAATAACCGTTAGTATCGAAGATAATATGAGTCGTCGAATCACTTTATGTTTAGAACACATCATGATCGTTGCATTACATAACTACAAATGCATACTAAAAAAACACACTTCTACCTAAAGACATGTTAGACTAAGTTGATCTTAACTAACTCCAAAGTGTCTAAATATCGTAACATAGACGACTCTAGGTCTACCAATTCACATCACCACCTTGCACAATCTCCATCACTGTGTTTGGACATGACACATTAGCCCAAAAGCTTAGATCAGGAGCCATGTTGGAATGCAAAAGTCTAGCATTTCAATATATACAAACTTGCAGCAACCAAAAGAACCACCATCACTACTTAATCAGGAATAAGCACTTTCAACACCATCATCTACCCTAGCATTTGGAACATTGAAAGTTGCACCTATTCTGCCTTTCCAAAACCTAGAGGATAGTGGGGACATTGTCCATCTAAAACCAAGTGGAAATGATACGACCTTTGAGGCCTATCTACATTTATTTTATACATTATTTCATGCAGGTAGTGTAACAGCTAGTTAATCATTACTAGATAGTTGTTAGCATTTTTTAACGTTTAGTTGATCTTTGATTAAGTCCACTTTGATCGGACCTCCTCTTGTAATATTGCATTATAAATACAAAATTGATGGCAGCACACAACATACATGCTCATTCGGCCAATTTTCTCTCTTGTTTACTTCTCTCTCTACTTTGATTTCTCTCTACGGCATCCGTGGGTGACCTCATACATCGTTATTTGGATTAATTCTTATTCATTGATGAACCATTATATTGAATTCTTCTTCAAGATTTCCTTCTTTGTTAGGAGTAGTTCCTAAGGAACAATGTCGCATTAGAGGCCCAATTCGCTGAACATGGACTAAATATAAATGCAATTCTCAAACAAAATTGTAGCAAAGCAAATACTTCAATACATCCAAGGTACAATTTACTTTGGCATATAATACAATTCAAAGGTTTCTACTTTTCTAGTTGGTTTCACAAATTCCAATTGGGATGGTGATTCTAAAAATCAAAATTCCACTACAAGTTATGTATTCGATCTTGGTTTGATTCTTGTTCCCAAGGCATGCAAGAAACAATTTGTCATTTCTCTTTCTCTAGTCGAGGCAAAATATACAACACCAGTTTCCTCAAACCAACAAGCAGTTTGGCTTCAACAAATCCTATCTGAGTTTCATTTCTAACAAGCACATCCAACCACTATTTGGCATGAGAGTCATGGTGTCATCTAGCTTGCCCATCATCCAATTCAATATCAACATGGTAAGCACTTATAGATACACATGCACTTTTATTAGCAACTTATTCATAATCAAGTTGTTGACTTGACATTTTGTCGCACAGAAGATCAAGTTGCTAACATCTTCACGAAGACCATAATCAAAATAGAGTATATTCATTTCAAGGTATGTTAGGTGTGAAGGAAGTCATCATTAACATGGAATAGGCATAGTGCCTCCATCCTTCTCCTATGTCATTTTGTAATAAATCTTTTGTCCTATCCCCAGTTGTTTTTAAGGGGGGGTGATAGGATATTAGACATTAGAAGGTTATTTAAGACCAACTTGGTCTAATGCACTATAATCATGTGTGCTTTTGTATCTGCTTTTTTTAGAGTGCTTTATATGATCGTCACTATTTTATCTTATCTTTAGGTAAGTTTACAATGTTAATATTCTTGGGAATCATGACAATTATTCGTGTCTTATCACCTTTCTTTTGTGACTGGTAGAATCAGCAACTAGTCAAGCACATACTCGCATGACACGAGGTCGTGTTATCCGACTGCTACCACTATAACCTCCAAGTGTGCCCACAATACCCCATATGCAACACACAAGGTAAGTCAGGGTTTCAAACCGGTGACTTTTCACATAACGAAATGCCTTAACAGTACACTCCATCACTCACTACCCTACACCACAGAGGCTTTGTGTCTTATCACTTAATCAGTACACGATCTCTATTTAAATATCATGGAGGATCACTTGCTCATAACAATTTAAAGTAAGTATTGTACTGGATGTAGCTTTTATTTTCTTGAGCAGTAATAAAACTTTTCTAATACATCGTGGATGTTTCCCTCTTTAAAGGTTTTATCGCATAAATATGTTGTCGCTATCTTTGATTTGCATAAGCCATTCCTCAATGGTGTTCGTTCCTTGTTTGCAACGTATTTTTTAGGAGCGAAATTTTGCCAATTGGCTAATTTTTTGCCATCTTCTAAAAAGAATATTCGTCAATTTGGTTAAAATTTTGCCTATATTTTACATAGATATGATTAAATTGATAATATTCGCCAAATATTTACAAGCTTTAATAGTAAATGATATGTCTTTTATTGAATATTTGCCTACATATCTATATGTATGATTTTTCAAACTAAAATAGTCACCTAGAATACTATACATAGGTATAATGTTTGAATCTTTAAAAAACACCCTGCCTAGTTGCCCACTTGTGATTTCTAATGCTATCTATAGACCTGACTTCTAAGTTAATGGTGGCAACTTTGGCCTAGAGTAACTCAAAGTGAATCTTCTTGCTGTCATCAATTTCCTTTGTCGTCTGACAGAAACTCTTGACCTTAAACTACGTAGAATCCAACTACTATTTACTAAATGATGCTTTGAGACCAAATTGACCAAATTCCAAATGTATGTCGAGCAAAAATAAGCACCACAACAACAATGCAATGTATTTATCTAATACACACAATCTCTAGATTATGGAAAAGTATTTTTCAAGTGATCAAACATAAAAGAAGAATGAAATTTTACAATAGCATACATAATTAGCACAATAACTTAAGTAGAAATCAGTTCTAAACTCTTTTAAAATAAAGAAATTTGTACAACGACTACATGACCAATATGAAGCTTTACAACCAACAATTATCTATCTATCAACCACCTATGACCTAAATGTTGATGTTTGTAACATTGGACAAGTGCTTTCCCATAGGTCTAAATGTCTAGACGTGTGGAAGTCGTCCAAAGCCTTCAACCTTAGTAATTTACTTTAATTAAAGGACTTATTAAAGTAAAGTGTTTTTATAATTAAAGTGAGTTTAATTTAATGAAATGCTAAAGTTATTAGCATTAGTGAATTAAATGAATCTTAGTCATTGATTTCGAGTGAGGTGAGATCTAATCTCAACCGTCAATCACTTTGGAGATTAGCGTTATGTTTGATTCGATCATAACTCAAGATTATAAAAGCAAGGCTAGGTGAAGGAGAAAGACATTCACAAGGAGAGCAAAAAAGGACTTTTTCTCTAATGCTAGAGTCACGAAGGACTGTGACTCAAAGGGATCATCCACATGGGAGAAAAGGACCTATGCTCAACCACTCGAGTCACAAAGGACCGTGATTCAAGGGGATCTCAGAAAAGGTGAAGGACTTTCATTTAGAGATCAAGTCCAAAGGAGGAAAGTGCAAAGGTGCAGCAAGAGGAGAAAACCCAGCACCCAAAAATCGAAGGGCAGATTTTTGGGTAGGACCAGCAGACAAATCTAGTGCAAGTCTAAGGTACCAGTGGACAAATCTAGTGCAAATATGAGGTATCGACGAGCAAATCTAATAGATATGAGGTACTAGCAGATAGATCTAGTAAATCTACGGTACCAGCGAACAAATCTAGCAGATCTGAAGTACCAGCGAGCAGACCTAGCAGATTTAAGGTACCAGTGGACAGATCTAGAGCAGATCTGAGGTACCAATGAACAAATCTAGAGCAGATCTGAGGTACCAAGGGTCAGATCTAGTAGATTGAGGTACCAGGGGTCAGATCCAGTAGATCTGAGGTACCAGCAGGTACATCTAGCAAATCTGAGGTACTAGCGGACAGATCTAGTGGAGAGTTGAGGTACCAGCAGACAGATCTAGTAGATCTAAGGTACCAGCGGACAGATCTAGTGCAGATCTAAGGTACCAGTGGGTAGATCTAGCAGATCTTGGGTGCCAACAAGTACATCTAGCAAATCTAAGGTACCAACGGACATATCTAATGTAGATCTGAGGTATCGATGAGTAGATATAACAGATCTGAGGTACTAGCAGGTAGATCTAGCAAATCTAAGGTACCAGCGGATAAATCTAGTAGATATGTGGTACTAGTGGGCACATCTAGCAGATCTAAGGTACCAGTGGACAGATATAGAGTGGATCTGAGGTACCGGTTGACAGATCTAGAGAAAATCTAAGGTACCATGGGGCAGATCTAATAGATCTGAGGTACCAACAGGTAGATCTCGCAGATGTAAGGTACCAGCGAACAGATCTAGTGCAGAGTTGAGGTACCAGCAGACAAGTCTAGCAGATCTGAGGTACCAGCGGACAGATCTAGTGCAAATCTGAGGTACGAGCAGGCAGATCTAGCAGATCTGGGGTACCAACAAGTACATCTAGCTGATCTAAGGTACCCGCAAACAGATCTAGTGCAGAATCGAGGTATTGGTGGACAAATCTAGTGCAAATTTGAGGTATCAGCAGGCAGATCTATCAAATTTGAGGTACCAGCAAGCAGATCTTGCAAGTCAAAGGACCAACAGACAAATCTAGTGCAGATCTAAGTGTCCAGCAAGCAAATCTAAGCAAATCAGCAGAGGGTTTCTTCAGGGCCTAAGTTGTCAGGTTTGTTGTATTTGTACTTTTCCTCAATGGATCATTTTCCTAGTAAGGGAGACCTTGTAAGCTTGGAGTCATTATAAAAGAAAAGATGATTTGAAGGGCAAAATTTATGTGTGCATGTGTGAAATTTGGTTTCCAATTTTGCTTCCCCTGTATTATTCCCAACCAGTATATTTTTTTCTATGTTGTAATTTATTTATCAGCAAGGAAAAGCACAAGGTAATAATTTATCTAGGTTCTAGGGATTAGAAAATTAACATTGTAAGAGCTTTCACTCTTTGAGGGAGGCCAATTTCAGATACGCAGCAATTTGTGCAACAAATCTGGTTACATTTGCAAGGAAATCTTTGCAGATCTATAAACCAACAGCGAAATTTTTGTGGGTGCTTGAAGGACTAAAACAAATTCTTCAATTTATTATGCTTGAAGGACTAAAACAAATTCTTCAATTTATTATGCTTGGAGGACAAGGCACATTTTTCAACGGTTTAAAACTGGAAGATGGCAGCAACAGTCTCAGGTTTGAAGACAAGTTGTATGGAGCATCTAACTTCTTGTCATGAAATGATGACTTTTCCAGGAAAAATTGGATCTTTTTTATGAAGACCAAGGATTAGGCCTCTAGTCAGTTCGAGGAGTTTTTGGCCCAAGTGGAGAACCAGAAAAGGAAGAGGATCAAGGTCTTGAGGTCAGATAATGGGGGAGAGTACACCTCCAATGACTTCAAGGAAGTTTCCAAACTTTATGGCACTAATGAGGAACGTCATTCAAGAGACAGCAGACCAACATGTATATGAGGATGCCATGATGCAAGATGATGTGTGGGACATTGTGCCAGGATCAGAGGGGCAGCGAGTTCCAGGTGGCTCTTCCAGAAGTACCTTCCTCGTACCTTCCTCGCTAAGAGGGAGTGCTGATGTTTGTAGCATCAGAGAGGTACTAATGCTCTAGTGCTTGAATCACGAAGGATTGTGACTCAAGGGGATCATCCACTTGGGAGCAAAGAAGGATTTTTGCTCAAGTGCTTGAGTTACAAAGGATTGTGATTCAAGGGGATCTCAGGAAAGGTGAAGGGATTTCATCTAGAGATCAAGGCCAAAGGTGGAAAGTGCAAAGGTGCAGCAAGAGGAGAAAACCCAGAAGCCGAAAATCTAAGGACAGATTTATGCGTAGAACCAACAGGCAGATCTAGTGCAAATCTGAGGTACCAACAGACAGATCTAGTGCAGATCTACGGTACCAGCAGGCAGATCTAGCAAATCCGCGGTACTAGCAGGTAGATCTAGCATATCTGAGGTACCAACGGACAAATATAGAAGATCCGAGGTACCAACAAACAAATCTAGTGTAGATCTAAGGTACCAGTGGGCAAGTATAGCATATCTGAGGTACCAACGAACAAATCTAGCAGATCTGAGGTACTAGCAAACAAATCTAGTGCAAATCTGAGGTACCAACGGGCAGATCTAGCAAATCGGAGATACCAGTAGGTAGATCTAGCAGCTTTGAAGTATTAACCGATAGATCTAGCGCAGAGCTAAGGTACCAGTCGACAAATCTAACTGATCTGAGGTACCATCGAAAAAATCTAGAGCAAATCTGAGCTACCAACAAGCAAATCTAGTAGATTTGGGGTACCAACAGGTAGACCAAGCATATCTCAAGTACCAGCGGACAAATCTAGTGCAGCGTCGAGGTACTCATGGACGGATCTATTGCAGATCCGAGGTATTAGCAGGAAAATCTAGCATATCCGAGGTACCAGAAGGCGGATCTTGCAGATACGAGGATCAGTAGGCAGATCTAGTGTAGATCTGAGTGTCCAGCAAGCAGATCTGGGCAGATCGACAGAGGGTTTCTTTAGGGCTGAAGTTGTTAGGTTTGTTGTATTTGTATTTTTCCTCAGTGCACCATTTTCCCGATCAGGGAGCCCTTATAAGCTTGGAGTCATTATAAATGAAAAGTTGATTTGAAGGGCAGAATTTCTATGTGAATGTGTGAAGTTTGGTTTCTAATTTTGCTTCCGTTGTTTTATTTCCATCCAATATATTTTATTTTATGTGCTATAATTTATTTATCAGCAAGGAAAAACACAAGGTAGTAATTTATCTAGGTGTTGGGGATAGTGAGAGAGTTTTTCAACACTAAATGAACCCCACCACAATAAAAAAATGGGGTATAAACCATACAATATGCAAGAACACAAAGTACTTTTCACTGTCTTTTCATATTCACAAATACATTAGTGTACAAATTGAAGAAGATGAAAAGTAGTGAAAGATGGCCTTTTATCTATTATGAATGTCATTTCTTGCAAATAATCGTTGGTAGTTTCCATCCATGTCCAAGCCTACATCTATCTACAACAAGGTGTGCCAAGGTAGCACCAAAAAAATAAAGGTAACCAAAACTTTGCATAGTGCATTTAGGTCACAATGTCGAACATTTCAATAAAGATTTTATGCATCCCCAAGACAATGCCATCTTGCTACTTTGATTCGCAACTAGACTATAGAAGATTGTTATCACAAAATCTAGCACTTGTGTAAAGCCTTCACAAGATGCTTGACTAGTGTAACATATGGAATTAATTGCCACTATCACCTAAGCAAGTACTTCTCTTGTTTTAGTCAACGATAGAGGTCCAACACAAGGGAGGCTTCCCTAGCAACCACAAAGGATCCTATAGCAAGCTAAAGGCAAGTCTATGGCCCCCTGTCTTGGTTGTCTGATTAGCTAGGTCAAGGTTAAGGGCAAAGTCAAGATGAGTTAGACAAAGCAAGTTGATTGTGCGTGTGTGAGGGGTGTTACTAAGACAACCAATGATGTTTATTAAGCTAAGAGAGTAAATTAAATGCCCCGAAACACTAGCTATCAAAAGAAGAATAAAGATTGTAATAAAACTTGTAAGGAATGCAAGGTACTTGATCACGTGACAAGCATAAAACAGCAGCAATAAATCAGCAACAAAGCTATGGAAGATATGAAAAATACCAAGTAAAAGATTTATAAACCATTAGCCAAATACCAAGTAAAAGACTTAAAAACCATTAACTAATGATTGCTTGAAAGAAAGAGCTTTTAACTATGTTATGTAGATGCAATATGACAAGCCCTAATGGCTGAAAATGCAATTATTGCAGCAATAATGATATTAGACAAGGAATCTAAGCTAAGATGCAAGACGTTAGACTAGTAGTGATAGTAAATGAAGATGAAATGCACGAGTCCTAAACTAACATAAGACTTTGAGAAGGAAAGAGCTAAATTAGGGTTTAGTATCACTTGCAACAAGAAAGAGACTAGTGTTGTCTTAAATCCTTGGGCATATGGAGTCAATGCAACCTTCAACGAAGTAAAAGGTAAAGAAACGTTAAGGGTTAAATTCTAGGGGGATATACAATCACAATCCCTAGGTTTAATCCTCTAGGAGAACAATATTAGGGGAATCCACAATTACAATCCTTAATGTCAACCTAGGTTTCTATGACTTTTTGCAAGAGATGCAAGTGGAACAACAAGTTCAAACCCTAGAGTTGTACAATCACAACCTCTATGATCTTACCAACAAAGACAAGTTTAGGGGATGTACAATCACAACCATAAATTTGACCTTGTATGCTTTAGCATGCTTAAGATAATAATTAACAAGGGGATGCACAACTACAATCCTTCTAGGGTTTTCCAACAAAATTATCCAAGGAAACAAGAGAACATGCAACTTATTCACAATTAGATAAAGCATTCACCAAAAATACCAAGAATAAACACAATAACTTGTAAAGAACACTTACTATACCAAGTCGCTATGCATGAGGAAACCATAATTTCATGAACCATCCACCAAAACAAGACAAAGTATCCACAAGACTATCCTCCAAGAGGTGCGCATAAGTACTCCATGATGAGAAAAGAAGATAAGAGACAAATAGAAGTGATTCTCCACAACTGTGAGTTATGATTTGTCAATGAGGAAGAGCTAGCCTTCTTATATGACACAACCCTAGCGCTCTAAACCCTTAAAGCCCCTAAAAACATAAAGTATCCATGATACAAGTTGCATAGGTCAAGGTCGACCCCCAAAATAGCCTCCAACATAAAGATAACATCAAATACATCAAAACGTCCCCTCAAAAGAGACAC
>ML817454.1:29002-42845 GCA_009831015.1 Picea engelmannii | reverse complement strand
TGACTTGTCTTCTAGGGTTATTAACCAATTAATTAGGGTTTCTTCTTGCTTCCCGGAATATTCTATTCTCGTCAGGTTTACACGTGGAGGTAAATACCTCCGACAGCTACCAGAATATCAACATAGCAAGTGTCTCATCATAATCTTCTCCCTCTTGCTAAGAGAATCCTCGAGCCACAGATCAAGCTTTGTGCATCTCTATGCTGCCATCTGCAGCATGCTTGATTATGTAGATCAACTTGGAAGTCACCGCTGACTTCACTTCTGGTTTCAAAACCAAGGCAAGAATCCATATCCCAGTCCTTCTAACTGGCTTCCTCCTTTATCACTGAAACAAGGGAATCCTCCCAGAAGGTCTCATATCTCCTCGAAGCCTCTTAAGCTTCGATCTAGTTTCATGTTTGTCAGTCCAGGAAGACGTCTCTCTCTCCCATCTGAATCTGAGGAGGAATACTTTATGAATTAAAGTCTCTAAACAACTGACTCTCTCTGAGATCGGGCTCACTTTGAGTCTGCATGCTCCTATGAATTGTCTTGGGGAGGTTGCTCCTCCCTACTGGATCCAGAGCACTGACTCCCTCTGAATTCTAGTTCCTTCTGAGCTGGTACTTGATGGGGTCGCCTGCCTCACCACTGGTGGAGCCATGTGCTCCTTCTCATGATATGGCTCATCAATGCCATATTTTTGTATCCCCCTTTGCATCCTGCAAAGTATCACGGGACCATGCTAGTCTCTTCCTGGTTACTATAATGATTCTGGGTAGGCCCTTCTGGCTTTACTGACTCTTCCTAGTGCACTAAAGAGTGATCAACTGAATAGATCTCCATATGAGATACTCTGTGTCTGCAAAGGTATTCTTTTTGCCAAAAGGTTCTAACTTCGTCATTCTCTCCTCCATTACATTGATGTGCACAACTCTGTCTGGATAGTCCGCTCCATGTCTTAACTAGAGACCATCTAAATTGTTGCTTCATGCTATATGTGCACTTGTCTAAGCTCATATGTCCATCGTCCAAGGTCCAAGAGTTGTGGAAATGTGCCCCAGGGTATGTCCAATCGTCACATGACCCAAAGCTCTCCATCATATGTGCAACATTCTTTGTACAACGTCTTGGGTATCATTGTATAAACATCCTCCAATGACCATGACAAGGTGCATCATGATCAAGCAGAGTCCACAAGAACCACGTAAGCAATTAACCACGTAAGCAATTCACTTAGGTATCATCTTCAAACTTCCCATTAGCTCAAGACTTTATGCAATTTGACAAGTTTAGATATCAGAGGACCATCAAAAGACACAATTAGGTGTGCAAGTATCTAGGTAAAGGGATAGTTTCCAGAAAACCCATCAAAGTATAAGTAGAGTGACAATGTGGCATAGGGTTAACTTCATGGTTATAGAGTCATTGACATGCAAGGTAACCGTACTCTGTCCATCTCCATGAGCGCCTTTGTAGAGGGAGCGCTTGCTACTTGAGATACCCTTTCACCACTAGTGTGTGTATTCAAAACCCCTTTCTTGCCTTTTGATATTCTTTTATTGCTTTTACAAGTCCCCCTTTAAGGTTTGAAGCATTCATTATTTTTCTTACTAGGATTAAGTCCCTTTCATTGATATGCATTTAATGCATTAGGACTAGGGGCGATCGCCTCATAGAGAGGGGATAGAGCTCAAGCTAACCTTTGGCTTTTGTCTTGGTCATTTATTATCCCATCATTTCCTCTTTCTTTTATATCATGCTTTCTTTTTTATTCATTTTTTCTAGCAACCGCATCAACCTCGACATTCTAGCCCTTCTTCTCATAGGAGAATGAACCACAAGCCTTTTTAGTGTACATGTAACAGCCATTACCAAAATATAGGACATTGTGGAAGGCCCCAGGATGAAAAGTGTTAATTATGAAAGGGAGTAATACCCCTATTCCCCAAGAGTGACCACATTGGACGAGGATAGAAATGATGACCACCAAGGTGAAACAAGGCAAAAAGCATAACTTCCAAGCAATCATGATCCATTATCTGACTTCAACCTATGATCCTCACCTAAATGCCTAATGCATTAAATATGACACTTTACATGAAACAATGACTAGTGTACCTTATGTGTGTTGATCCCATGTTAGCACACTTTTCCAACCTCCAATTGAGTTGATAAATCTGATATTTCAACAATGAAAAAATGGCTAATCAGAGTAAAGCCCCAAATTGTCACGAGCTAGACCCCTCTCCGTTTGGGCTGGTGCTTGTCAGCCTTAGGGGGGAGTCCCTACGGTGATTTGTTGTCTTAAGGTCTGATTTTCTGCAAAATAAGACAAAAAACAGTGGTTGTAATGTCTTGGACAACGTGTTAATTCCGCCCAAGACGTGGGGAAAAAGATAGTTTTTTGCTTCAAGGGATCCTGCACGGTTAGCACAAGAGAAATAGAAAGAAATAGAACGAGAAAACTACTCATAAGATAGCTAAATCACAACGAATAGTAGTGAACTACTTAATCAATTACAAGAATTAAACCAAATACCAACAAGAAGAAACGTTCGACACAAACACAAAACTTATTTATTATCGGCTTGTCAAAGGATTGATTGCACCCCAATCAACCAATCCACAACCGATACAATGATCACCCTTACTCAAGAGAAAGTAGCTAGCCTATAGAATGAGAGAGAAGAGAGAGAGAAAAGAAAGATAGAAAGAATATGTGTTGCTCCCACAAAAATCCGACCAATATCACATGTAGAAGCCTCCAATATATAGGATGAGAGGCACAAATCCCAAGAGAGAACCAAGACGATGCATGGAAGGCTATAGGAGGAAAGTAAAGGCGTATGTGTGCATGAGGGAGAAAGGAAAACATGTGTATGGGTAAGAAAAGTTAAATGGGGGATGAAGAAGCATGCGCATGGAGTGAACTAGAGATAAGGTGAGATAAGTCAACATGAGAGAGTGTGAGGAATAGTTAAGTGAAGGAGTGGCCCATGTATGAGGATAAAAGGGAGTTAATGTATGGAAATAGATATAATGGTGAGTGAAGTGAGGGATAAAGTGAGTTAAGTGAGGGACAAGATAAGTTAAGTGAAAGTAAGAGTGACTTTAGTGTTTGGTTAACGAAGACACATCAACACATGCCAATTATGCATGCACTGGCCAAGGAAGAGGAATTCGCCTTATTTTTTAGGGATTTTCCTAAATTTTAGGAAATTAGCGTTTAAAAGCAATTTAAGGGGGATTTTGAGAAATTAATGCATGGAAAGTAAAAAGGTGATAAGTGAGAAAAAGTTAGCCTTGACTGGCTAAACTTTCTCCATGGAAGTGCCACCTCATCCTATGCGTCCTCTTCTCTATAACTAATTCTTCATTTAATGCTCACGCCTTGAAAAATGCGCCCTTGGTCAAATGATGTCATGTAGATGGTACATCACCCTAAAACTCTACCAAACCTCAGAATTCTTAGCCTGCCACTTGCCACTTCTAAAGATGACGACCACTGCTAAAAACAGAAGTTTCCAAAAATAGTTGTCCAGTCCCAAAAATTTAAAACTAGTCGAAACTCATCCAAACTTTCTAGAATTGTCCAAAATGAATGGAGACCACCACCATGTGTCCAATGTCTAAAAATAAACACTGTTAAAAATAGAAAGTTCATGCATGTCAACGTTATCATACTCATCAGATTCAATTTTTCGAGAGTATTCCAAATCCGCAATCAGAATTGGCATGTGAGCCCTGGTGCTCAACCTGCTAAAAATAGAAATATGTGACAAATCATCCCGGAAAGGATCCAAAACACTCAAAATGTCTCAAGGAGCCATACTGCTTGCTCAAAATCTGAACCTAGGGCCCGGATATCATATACCTAAAAATAGAAAGTTCTTGCATTTTGCCCGGAAAAGTGTTATCGAGCCTACAATCATGCAAGGACCATCCCTGTATGCTCATAACTACTCCAAACTGTCAAATGACCCATTCAAACCGTGTCTCCTAAAAAGTAGGGACAACTACTGTGTGTAAACATCTCTCTCAAACGCATGGGAAACCAAGCTAACTCTAATTTTGAACAAAACAACCATGTATCGATCATATACTTTTCTCTGATGGGAACCAACCTCTTGCTCAACACAAGTGCTAAACTCTGGGAGAATCTCATAATGCCAGCAAAACTAGTGCATGTTGGCTCTTAACCCTCTAGGTTTTCAAGGGTGAAAATCTAGGGGTTAACAATGGCAACTCAAGGGGACGAGATCCCCCTATGGGATGTCGAGAACCATAAGAATCTCTATGTTTGTAAAACTGAACTAATTCCCTGTGAGAACTCTATAAGATATACCAATGATGCTCTATGAGAAACTGAAAAGATATGTACCAAAATATACCCCCTGTAAGTGTGTGGAAGAAGAGAAGGCCCTGTAAGCTGACCAAGAAAATCTTGTAAGCTGACCTGTGATACCAAAGCCTATCCAATGGGCCATGGACGAGTTGTCTTCATCCAGTTGTTTCTGTGCAGCTTGAGTTTGTCGTTTAGATAACGCAAGGGGGGATATCGGTCATGGCTTTCACTCTTGAATTGGACCTGGACTTGATAGGGATTAGGGCGATTTTGACCATCGACGTGCTTTCGTTTGGACTCATGCGACTGATCTTTAGTGGATTTCTTATCGTTTTATCGAGTTGGTCGGAACACTCTCGTCATAACAATGGCTTATGTAGGAACATCACTTCTAGGAACATATACAGATGCATCCCACTGAAACACAAGGGGTCTCATCCAAATCCGCTACCTGCTACCACCCAAAATGTATACTCCTCCCTACGGTAAATGTATTGATGCTGACACAAGGGAGAGAGTCACTTAATCAAATGTCAATAATGAAAACACATTTCAAGTGCGACAAAACACCACCAATAATGACAATGGGTCCTAAGGTACGAGCACAATCTGTCACTGTGAAATATTTTCTGAAGTCGAACAGTGACAAGGGTCATCCAATCAAGGCCCAATGATACTCACCCTTATCAAATGCGAGATAACCACCAATGAGGCTAATGACTACCAAGGTGCTCTACTTCTAGGTCATCCATAGATAATGGTGTCAAAGTCCATACAGGATGACCTACTGAAAAAAAAGAGCAATGATGTCTCTCTTCCCTTAGCGCGAAGTGATAACTCAAGAAGATCAAGATGCAGAACTAAGTACAATATCCCTATTGTTGAATGGAGGGGGCAACTGACTCAAAGCATAGGACTCAATGATAAGAGATGAGACAAGACATAAGATGACTCAAGACACTCCTATGTCTCCTCAAACTACCCATCCTAAAGGCTCAATGCTTCAAGAAACAATGACAAAACGGGACCCCCATCCAGGCTCACTCTAATGATAGACACAAAGGCTCGACATGCGAAAGATAGACATTCAAATTTTGACCCAGGAAAGCACTAGTGGACAACCATTTATTTATGAAAGGAAAGACACACAAGAAACAACCAGATGTTTATATAACTAGGAAAAAATCAACGACACTTATGCAAAGACTAAAACAAATAACTGAAGGGAAAGACACTGCAAGGAAAATGTAAGTTGTTGTCCTAAAATCTGCAATAAGTCAATAAGAAGGAAATACTTAAGTGACAATGCGGAAAGGGAAAGACAACTACCCTAGACCCAAAAAAAATCTACCTCAAAGTTGCCATGATTAAATCATCATACTCAAAGGTCCAATGTAACCATGCAGCCAAATGATCAATTCGATGGGAGAGGTCAACAGAGTTAACCTTCCAAGGGGACCAATCGTGAAATCTCGTATGACCCAAAGTTGCCTTGATGTACTTGCTAGTGAAGGCATAGTTGAAGGTTGTTGGGTGATTGAAGGTTGTTGGTTGGGGTTTAGAACACAGTATTTCAACAGTAATAAGAGTGAATGAATGACAGCCAAAACTCTTAGAATATACCTGATGAAATACCTCCATCATTTTGAGCTCGACCGGGTCATGATGAACTCCGATATCCAAGTTCTGATCAACCTCAGGATCCTAAAGAACAACCTCGGGATGAGGAATCGTAGGCAAAGTGTAAGGGACATCATCCTCTAGCTGAACCAAAAGTGGCTCCTCCTGTTGTAATGGTGTCTGATCAAGTTGTTCTTGGACCACTGTTGTGATAGGTAAGGATGAAGCCTCTACTAATATGGGCACGAATGAAATATCTCGTTGACTGATCTCTACTTGGTTAACATGTGGTTCCTCCTCTTGAAACTTTTCATCCTCTTGAAATTTTTCATCTTCACTAATGGAAGGAACCAATGAACACTCTTGAGTATTAAAATCTTCACCCTCATCTTCTTGGAACTCTGCATTTGGGTCAAGTGGTACAGTTATCGGTTCCTAATCATCTAAAGCCTAAAGGACCATCATCCTGCTCATCTATAGAAACTTGATGACATAAAAGGTTCTCTTCTATAGCAACCAGTTTTTCTTGCAATGCTCAAGCTATTGAGAAGAGAGGAGCTGGTATGTCTCCATTGTAGCGTTCCTCTATCATATCAAAAAGTCCCTGTAGTCTCTAGGCACATGTAACGAAAGAAGTTGCGTCATTTCCATCATAGTTTTCTAGAATAGCTTGTTGATATTATGGTAGCTTCGAGAGGTATGAACCTCTATTGTGACCTATGACGAGATTAGAATATTCCGGAAGGAAGCAAAGAAATGAATGTAACCCTAGACGAGATGTCAACTGAAGAAAGATAAATAATATGAATTAATTAGTACCCAGAAGGAGAAGTCGGCCCAGGCAAGTCTACCAGAAATATTATAAATACAAGGCGCCAGTCTCTCATTTGTCACATTCACAGAATTGCAGAAGTCACTTGTGCGCACTGCAGTCTGGCAGTTTTGTGCGCAAGTTCTGGGGAAGGTGTTGCACCAGTTTCTGGGTTGGACTATCTGATCAGCTTTGGTTACTTTCTTGTTTGGCTATTGATTGCTACCAGGATTCTTCTCTGTCAAGGTCAAGGTGCTCGGAGGGTGGCTTCGGCCTATGGTTGGGTGACAAGGGTATTGTCAATGGTAAAACGAGCACAATCCTTAATATTCTAACATAGCTAACATTCCCTGCAATTCTTGCAAAATCGCAAGGATTTCCTGCTCAACCATTGGTAGGACCTTACCAAATGAAACATGGATCGAGGTAAACTCGTAGGTTGCAAGATTATCCTGTTTGTCTGACCATCTTTCAACAAAATTCTCTTGGAACGAATCCCATCCATCAATTGAGGCATCTGAAAGGGATTTGTACCATGCGTGTGCCTCCCCCTCGAGGGTCGACACAAACGTCCTCATCGCCACATCCTCATGCTCCACCTCAAAATCATCCAATAATCTAGAAAAAGCAGCCAAGTGATCCTCAACTGGTTGTCTCGACCTGCCTACAAACAAAGGTATGCATTTAAGCCATTTACGTGTAGGTAAGACATGAGGATAGTCTGGAAATGCAACAAAACTCAATGGATCAAAAGGAAAGAATCGCCACCTTACTAGTGGCCTTATAGTTGCGGCCATATTGTTAATCTCGAATAGAAAAAAATAAAGTTGCAACCTTACTAGCTTGAGATGAAAATAAAACCAAAGGTGAAGGTGTCGAAGTTATACTCACCATAGTGATCGTCGAAAGTAACTTACCAAAGAACTCATATATGCTTACCAACTTCGAGAGGACTTCTTAGTGAAAGGGTAGTCTTCTCCTGGGAAAGATGTTAGATTTTTTCAAGCTCGTAACTAGACCTTGTGAGGGAATCGAAACCGAAAGATCTTCTTGTGTAAGTCCCCTGTTGAGTCGTCCCTGTATCCTATGGAGCCGTTAGGTGAGTCAAATAAAATATAACAAAAATAAAAACTCACCATTGTCGTTGTCAACAAGGCTTGCGCTCCCTGGCAACGACGCCAATTTGTTAGCACACCTTTCCACCCTCCAAATGAGCTGATAAATGTGATATTTCAGCGATGAAAAAAATGCCTAATTAAAGGAGCAAAGCCCCAAATTGTCACTGGATAGGCCCCTCTTTGTTTGGGCCGGTGCTTGCCAACCTCAAGGGGGAATCCCTAGGGTGATTTGTTGTTGTCATAAGGTCTGATTTTCTGCAAAATAAGACAAAAAACAGTGGCTGTAATGTCTTGGACAGCATGATATTCCGCCCAAGACGTGGGGAAAAAGATAGTTTTTTTGCTTCGAGGGATCCTGCAAGGTTAGCACAAGAGAAATAGAAAGAAATAGAACGAGAAAACTACTCATAAGATAGCTAAATCACAGTGAATAGTAATGAACTACTTAATCAATTGCAAGAATTAAATCAAATACCAACAAGAAGAAAGGTTCGACACAAACACAAAACTTCTTTATTATCGGCTTGTCAAAGGGTTGATTGCACCACAATCAACGAGTCCACAACTGGTACAATGATCACCCTTTCTCAAGAGAATGTACCTAGCCTATAGAATGAGAGAGAAGAGAGAGAGAGATGAAAGATAGAAAGAATATGTCCTGCTGCCACAAAAATCCGACCAATATCACATGTAGAAGCCTCCAATATATAGGATGAGAGGCACAAATCCCAAGAGAGATCCAAGACGATGCATGGTAGACTATAGGAGGAAAGTAAAGGAGTATGTGCGCATGAGGGAGAAAGGAAAACATATGTATGGGTAAGAAAAGCTAAGTGAGAGATGAAGAAGCATGCGCATGGAGTGAACTAGAGAGAAGGTGAGCTAACTCCACATGAGAGAGAGTGTGAGGGACAATTAACTGAAGGAGTGGCGCATGTGTGAGGATAAGAGGAAGTTAATGAATGGAAATTGAGATAATGGTGAGTGAAGTGAGGGATAAACTGAGTTAAGTGAAGGAAAGGAAAAGTTAAGTGAAGGTAAGAGTGAGTTGACGGTTTCGTTAACTAAGACACATCAACACAAGCCAATTATTCAGGGACTAGCCAAGGAAGAGGAATTCGCCTTATTTTTAAGGAATTTTCCTAAATTTTGGGAAATTAGTGTTTAAAAGCAATTTAAGGGGATTTTTGGGAAATTAATGCACGGAAAGTGAAAAGGTGATAAGTGAGGAAAACTTAGTGAGAAAAGTTAGACTTGACTGGATAAACTTTCTCCATGGAAGTGCCACCTCATCCTATGTGTCCTCTTCTCTTTAATTAATTCTTCATTTAATTCTCATGCCTTGGAAAATGCACCCTTAGTCAAATGATGCCATGTAGATGCCACATCACCCTGAAGCTCTGCCAAATGTCAGAATTCTTAGCCTGCCACTTGTCGCTTCTGGAGGTGATGACCACTGCTAAAAATAGATGCTTCCAAAAATAGTTGTTCGGTCCCAAAAATTTAAAACTTAGTGAAACTCATCCAAACTTTCTAGAATTGTCCAAGATGACAAGGAGACCACCACCATGTCTCCAATGTCTAAAAATAGACACTGCTAAAAATAGAATGTGCTCGCATGTCAATGATATCATACTCATCGGATTTAGTTTTCTGAGAGGATACCAAATCCGCAGTCAGAATTGACATGTGATCCCTGGTGCTCAACCTGCTAAAAATAGAAATATGTGACAACTCATCCTGAAAAGGTTCCAAAAGACTCAAAATGTCTCAAGGATCCATACTGCGAGCTCAGAATCTAAATCTAGGGCATGTTGCTCAAACTACTAAAAATAGAAAGCTCTTGCATGTCGCCCAGAAAAGTGTTATCAGGCCTACAACATGCAAGGACCATCCCTGTATGCTCAGAACTACTCCAAACTATCAAATGACCCACTCAAACCATGTCTCCTAAAACGTAGGGACACCTATTGTATGTAAACATCTCTCTCAAACACGTGGGAAGCCAAGCTAACTCTAACTCTGAACAAAACAACCATGTATCGATCATATACTTGTCTCTGATGGGAACCAACCTCTTGCTCAACACAAGTGCTAAACTCTGGGAGAATCTCATAATGCTAGCCAAACTAGTGCACGCTAGCTCTTAAACCTCTAGATTTTCAAGGGTGAAAATCTGGGGGTTAACACCACCATCATCAGATGAACCATGTTGATCAAGTGAAATGAGTTGAGTTGGATGAGGGGGGAGGTATCTAAGAGGTTGTTCTCTGTGGAGAATACTGGTCATCATCATCGAGATCACCGACTTCATTGCGGGCCATGAGACATGATCTCCTCTAGTTACCCCTAGCTGAGACGGGGTAACAAAGACAAAAGGTCATGGAATAAATTCTCAATAGGACGTTTCCTCCAATCATGGACTTCATCGATCTCTAACTCTTTTCCCAAGTTAAAGAACCACGATAGATAATTGATCTATCGATTCTCTCCTCCAAGTAACTCATAGTTTTTAAAACCGGAACCGGACATCAAATCGATCACCTATCAACTCGGAATCGAACCGGAACTGGATCAAACCGGACTGATTTGATTTCAACGACTCGGTTCAATAAAAAATACATTAAATAATTAAATTTTAATGAAAATAATTATTTTAAAGCTTCCAAACCATGATTCCAAACCATTAGAGACAAAATATGCAAAGTTTACTCATCTATATACCATGTAAGGGTGTATATATCAAAGTGGCACCAAGTGCAATACATATCAACAACAAAGTACATAATCAGTGAGGCTCTAAATGGCCTCTACAGTCCATAAAACATGCAAGAACTACAATCTACTAATCTACTACATAATACATATCATTGATCAACATGATCAATCATCAAACTCATCACCATTGCTAGGAATGGGATCATCATCAGCAGCTATGCCAGCTACAAAATCATCCTCTAACTAAGAGTCTCCAGGCTCCTCGTTCTCCTTCAAACTTCAAAAACTTAAAACGCTCAAACGATATGATAAATGAGTGATATGTGAGATGGTGAGGTAAGTAGGGGGTCGTGGGTTGTAAAAATAGATTGTGTGTAGGGTTAGATGTTAGGCTAGGTTTTAGATTAATTTATTTTTTTGTTTTTTAAATATTTTAAGTCTGTTGTTGTCCTCGGGTGGGTCCAACATCAAACCGGACGAGCAAAAAAGGAACTAGTCGGTTCGACCGGTTTGGTATCAAACCGGCTTCGGCCCGACCGATTTGATACCAAACCGAGCACTAGTCCAGTTTGAAGACCAGTTTGTTTCCCCTGTGCATCAAACCGGCCAATTTACCAGTCCAATATCTTTTCGTCCCGGTTTTAAAAACTAAGCCTCCAACACATATGGAACCATCCCTCAAGTAGCCATCACCCTCAAGTATCCTCGTATTGAAGGAGAATTTACCTAGACAACTACCCATATTGCTTCACTATCAACGTCAAAATTCCATTAAATCGTCGAAGACAACCACCCATACTAAGAATCTCCCATTGAGTATTCTTACCCTCATATTGAAGGTAGAAATCATAGCCTAGTATTAAGGCAAAGAACTCGTTAGATAACAATCCATCTTGAGAAACCCTTTCTAAGGTTTACCCTAACTAGAGGACTATCATAGAAACTACCATTTAAGCAACTAGTCATCATTTGCCACCAATATTGCACTTGTCATCAACAATAGTACTGTGAAACATGTCTCACCATTTTCTTCCTTCTTTGTTTCATTGGGAAATAAAACTTTCATTTTTTTATTATCTCATGTGGTTATAACAAATTCATTCATGCTTGAATTGGTGCACATCCTTTGTGCCTCAAGACAATTTCAAACTAGTCTCCATACTCCACACAAGTTACAATCTCTAGGTGACAGCTTCCGGGTGAGAGCACTGCCCCTTCCTTGCACTTTGCTCCTCAAAGGAGATTGCTTCTACTTCTGCAAGCTTCCTTCCTAGATGACAATGTTGTTGGTTCTCTAATACTTCTTTGCTCCTCTACTCCGTTGGCATTTCCATCAATCATGTACCCCCTTTCAATTATTCTCTTGATGCACCTAACCACCTCTCCCAGCAAAGAAGTGTTGAGCAGGGAGGTGTTGAAGATTTTCCAGGTCCTAACAAGCTACCAACTAGGTCTGTCTTTGACCTCAAGTTGGCTCTAAGTTTCAACTGTCTAACAATGGTTTGTTGTTGTTTTAGGACAGCAAACTGTTCAGTACTTCTTCGTTGTTCCGTTACGGTTACATAGGCCAAATGGGTGCTCTAGCATGTAGTTTTGTCACAAGATGTTAGCACATGCATACCATAAGCTATATAACACACCTAGAGATCTTTTGGAGCTGAAATAATGTTGTTCTAAACCTGATACAATAGCAGGTTGTCTCAAGCTGCAACACAAGTCCAAGAGTGAGAGATGCGCCCAAGCATGGTGCGCCCTCCTCAAATATAGCTCTGTCCTCTGAAATGAAGCACCCTTGCTCCCTGAAGCTCTGATGGAGAAACCCTTGCACCACAATGTGCTCTCGTGTGTTGCCTCTCCACTGAAACTGTCCTCAAGGCAATCTGACCACTGCAAGACCTCCCTCCTAGTTGTGCGCCCTCCTCCTAGCAAGAACAACTCCAGAAAATAAGTTGGGCTCTAAGCCTTCATGAGCCCTCCATGAAATGAGGCACCCAAACTCTCCTCTCCCAATGCTTCCATCCTCATCCCCTTGCCCTTCTCCAAACTCCTTTGGTGAACATACAAGTGAATAAATGAGCTCTCCTTTGCCCTTGCGCCCTCCTTAAGGATGCATAAGGAAACCTAATAAATGGGTGGCTGAGATCATCTCATCTCATCCTAAGTCAATGGTTGAGATCATCTCAAGTAAATCTCAACTCAAAACCCACTTTACTTAAGGTTCCATAGTTTCACTTTATGTCCCTTAATTCACCCACAAAGTGAATTAATTGTCATTTTAGGCTAAAATGACCAAATTTCACTTTTGACTTAAATCTCCTAAGTCAAAGTGAAATTAGACATAAAGTACATAATACAAGGTACAAAGTACTTCCCACATGTGTTTAGAATCTCACAAACACAAGGAGACCACTTTCCAAGGTACCCAAATCTCAACACTCCTCTACTCTGTTTGCATTTCCATCAATCATGTCCCCCCTTTCAATTATTCTCTTGATGCACCTAACCACCTCTCCCAGCAAAGAAGTGTTGAACAGGGAATGAGAAAGGACATTTACAAGGAGTACTCAAGGGTCGCCTAGATTTCCCTTGCCAAGGAACTCGATCCTATTATGGCTTTCTATTTTGAGCACTTCTTGTGATTAAGGGATGGCCCTAATACGATATCTGCATATACTCAAAGACACTCAATGCACAACCTCAAGATTCCATTACACCAGTTCACAATTTATTCACATCGGCTTTGAGTTGAGCCTAGCCAACACATTCCATGATTAGAAGAAAGTGTACGGTTTGTCACCTATAAGACACCAAGTCAAAGGTCCACCTTATCTTCTAGTGCTAGGTATACCATTAGAGCAAAGAAAGATCCCATTACATCTACAAAGATTCAAGGATGCCTAGCTCTGCTCTTGAGGGAGGTACTTCAGCTCAAAAGACGGATTTTACAAAGTCCAGCTACGACAAACCTTGTTAGAATAGCAACATCATTCTTCCCTGCAATCTTGATGACAGAGGAGCATAGGTGATCTCTAAAACCATGTGGCATCAACTTCTACATAGATGAACCTTTCATCCACGCTAGATCGAGAGCTAACATATCAGTTATTACTAGGGCTTCTTTGAGGCTTCAAGCACCACGCAACTCTCAGCTCAGATCCCGCCAAACTGACACACTTCCTAACTCCATGAGATTGCAAAGTCAAACCTATCCCACACAGTGTAGTACCCATCAAAGTTCCATCACCA
>ML817453.1:50393-64979 GCA_009831015.1 Picea engelmannii | reverse complement strand
TTCATCCATTTGTACTTCCTATCAACCATGACAAGACAATAATGAGTCATCTTTACATCAATCCAACTAGAATAACCCATGACAATACATCACTATGACATTGTCCCTTTGTCATTGATTCTATGCATGACCACATGATCCAACGATCAATACATTAATGCATTCATCCATCTATGCATCATATATCAATGACAACACATCGATCTATATTCATCTATGCATGACATCATTTATGCATCATATATCAATCAAAACACATTGATCCATATTCATCTATTCATGACTTCATTTATCAATGACTTCACTTGAAATCCATTCATTTACAATAGTGACAATAGATACTTCATCAATATACTATGACAAGACATTGTTCCTTTGAAATCAATCCTTTGACATCAATGACAACATGATCTAATAGCCCCCGCATGACAAAGGAATGAAATGATGGACAACTTCGCGCAAATCCTTCGACGACTGCCCACAGGAGAAGCATCTTCATCAAGCGACCATGCAACCCTCTTCAAGGTACAAGTAAATTTTGATATTCCATTATTTGAAGGACTAATAGATGTAGATGCTATAGATAAATGGTTGAATCGGCTCGAAGGGTATTTTTCGGTCCACAATTTTTCCGATAGGGAAAATATCACTTTTGCACTCCTCAAGACTGTTCTCCATGTTAAAGACTGGTGGGATACTTACTTTGAGAAAAGGGTCATGGAGGAATCTACAATGTTTGTGGTGGCACCTACATGGGATTCCTTTCGGGACTCCATTAAAGAACAATGCTACCCTGTTGGAAGCTATGAGGACCAGTACACCAGATGGACCACCCTACCTCAAGAAAGGGACTGGACAGTACCATATTTCACCAATATTTTCCATACCCTATGCACCAAATTGGGTATCAAAGACTCTGAGCTTCATTTGGTGCTCAAATACCACATATATTTGCATAGGTACATTAAAAAAAATGGAGTTTATGGACATCGTCTCATTGGGCGTGTCTTATAGATACATTGTCAAGATCGAGCATAAATTTAAGCAGAAAAGGTGAGAGTTTGGATTTGCAAACCCCTCACAACCAAAGCAGGGAAAAGGCATCCCCAACTCACACAGAAAGGGACCAAGTCGAGATGGTCGCCCTCAGGAAAACTAGTCCAAGACACAACATAAGATGGGAAATGAGAGGATGAAGAAGGACACGAGAAAATGGTGCGAGTACCATAAAATCCCTTGGCACAACATTGAAGAATGTCGCTCCAAGAAGTCCCTCATGGTCAAATTGAAGACTTCCGAGTCAAAGGCTGATTTTGATTTTGAATCAAATCCTAAAGGAGGGAAGCGGATTATCAATCTTGAAACCAATGCCATTGTCTCTACCACCAAAGTCCATCTAAGAAAACCAGAAGAACCAGAGGAAGGGGAACGCCTCTTTCACTCAAAGATGTGGGTAAAGGGGGCTTTGCTTCATTTCATTGTCGATAGCGGTAGTTAGAAGAACCTGATTTCAGTAGAGGTCATCAAGTAGCTGGACCTAACAACGACACCGCACCTGCAACCCTACACCATCGGTCGGCTTCGCCAAGGAAGATATATCTGTGTCATCCAACAGTGTTGTCTTCCCTATGGCATCAAGCCTTTCAAGGATGAGGTATTGTGTGATATTTCTCCCCTTGAAGTTTGTGATGTTCTTTTAGGAAAACCATATTTATGGAAGCGTCATGCTGTGTATGATTCTAGACCCTACAATGTTATTATTACTTTGGGTAGACAATTGTACATGATACCAGAGGTAGCTCCACCTACTACTATTTATTTAATCTCTGCTAAGAAATGCAGTAAGGTCATCTCACAGACCGGGAAGTTCATCTTCTTTGTGATCCATGCTCATAGTAAGAAGAAGGTCACCACCACATCCCTGGCTTCTACACATAGCCTCTCTTTGCAGCATAAGCAAGTGGACAGGATCGTGGAAGAATACAAAGACATATTCTCCTCACCTATAGGGGTACCGACACACTGCCAAGTCAAGCATCCAATTGATCTGACCCCTGATGCACCTCTACCTAATGGACCAGTCTATCATCGCTCGTTGATGGAAAATGAAAAAAGCAAGTGTTAGATCCAAGAAATTATTCAAAACGAGCACATCAGACCCAACTCCTCCCCTTGTGGAATCCTGATTGTACTAGTGCAAAAGAAGGATGTGACTTGGTGACTCTACATTGATTACAGAACCTTAAACAAAATTACAGTTAGGAACCAGTAGCCCATTCCCAGGATTGATTACCTTATTGACCAACTCAAGGGGGAAAAGTTATTCAACAAGATTGATCTAAAGTATTGCTACCACCAGGTTCCTATCAAACCAACCGATGTATGGAAGACAACCTTCAAATCTAAAGAAGGTATCTTCTAATGGCTAGTCATGCCCTTTGACTTAACAAATGAACAAACCATTTTCATGAGGTTTATGGATGATGTATTGAGACCCTTCACCAACTCTTTTGTGGTGGTATATTTGGATGACATCCTCATCTTCATCAGAATGTGGGAGGAGCACATGTGGCATATTCAATAGGTTTTGAGCACTATGTGGTAGCACAAGCTATATGCCAACTTGGAAAAATTATCTTTTGGAATGAAAAGGGTCCAATACTTGGGCTACATTGTTGATGAGGATGGGGTACATGTTGATCTAGCTAATATCCAAGTCATACATGACTGGATAGCCCTGACCACATTGATCAAGCTTTGGACTTTCTTGGGACTAGACAAATTCTATCGACGGTTCATGTTGGGATTCTCCCATATTGAATGGGCCCTCATCCAAGTGACCAAGGGTGGTGTTAGGGCCAAGTTCATGTGGGGGAAGGAGAAGAAATGAACATTCAATGATATGAAGCATCACTTGTGCTCAGCTCCGATACTCTCCTTTCCCGATCTGCAACAACCATTCGAGATTGAGACTGATTCATATGACTATGTTGTGGGCGCAGTTCTCACTCAGCACGGGCATTTAGTGGCATACCATAGTGAGACACTCTCTGATACTGTCCAGAAATACCCCAACTATGACAAGGAAATGTATTCCATTCTACAAGCCTGTCGTCAATGGAAACATTACATTCTAGGAAAAGAGACAATCATACACATTGATCACAAGCCTCTACAGTTCATACAGACACTAGGGAAATTGCAGAACGAATGCCATCAGAATTTTTCCACCTACCTGGAGAAGTTTCATCTCAACATCAAGTATAAGACATGTATCTCCAATCGTTTCATTGATTTCCTTAGTCGACCTCTTGTGGATGAACTCACCACTGTGCTCCGTTCCTGTGGACATGAAGCATCTAAGTGGCCCCAACTTTATCAACAAGATCTGGACTTCACCACCACCTATCAGCTCTTGGGTACAGGTGCAATTGTCACCGATTTTTACTTTAAGGACAAAATCTTATGCTACCTAGGCCATATATTTGTTCCTAGAGGAAAGCATGCAAAGATGATTTAGGAATCCCACTACAGTCGGGTGGTAGGACATTTTGGCGTGGAGAAAACTGTGGTCATTCTTCAAAAAAACTTTTATTGGCCAAAATATCGATAGGATGTCAACAATTATATCATATATTGTACTGCCTATGCCATTTACAAGCCAACCATCAAGAAGCAAGGCTTATACACCCCTCTTCCTATTCCAAATAAGCCTTGGGAATCTATCTCAATGGACTACATGTCTGCCTTGTCATCCACCAAACAAGGAAATGACTGTGTATTTGTGGTCGTTGATTGATTTTCAAAGATGGTCATCCTCACAGCCTGCAAAAAGAATATCACAGCGGCAGATACTGCCAATCTCTTCTTCGAACGAGTGTGGGTCCACTTTGGGATACTATGGACCATCATCTCCGACCGGGACAACAGGTTCCTCAACACATTTTGGTCGAGTCTATGGTCTCTATTGGACACCAAGCACACACAATCCACTACTTTCCACCCCCAAACCGATGACCAAACATAGGGCATCAATCGAATGATTATGCACATACCGCGCATGTACAATTCTAAGCATCCACATACATGGGAAGAGAGTCTCCCCTATGTTTAACATAGTTACAACAAGGCTCTCCATAGCTCCACCAACCATAGCCCATTTCAGGTGGGTCTAGGATTCCAACTGTTGTTTCTAAAGTCTGCATCTGACTGTTGAAGGGCAAAGCTAGGCCACCTCAAGTTTTGGGATGATTATTCTTTTGATAATTTGATTTTTTGGGTTAGTTAGAGGGTTGGTCTTACCAAGACAGGAGCATGGTTGGGTTGGAAAGATGATAGGGATGAGGGTCCTCCTTGGCTAGTGGCACACTAATGACATACAAGTGAAATAATAGAAAACAAAGGGAAACAACCAATTACTTAATGAATAATCTGCTGCAAGAAGTTCAATACTTAAAATACAATTTCAAGACATTAAACATGTATAAAAAACACAATCGCTCCCACGGGTTGCAATAAAAACAAATCTTTACCAACCATTAGTTTTTTTCACATGTTTCATATCAATAAAGACAAGTTATACAATAGCCAAAGGAAATGAAATGTACTTTGCACAAATAAAAAAATGCATTCAAGATAAGATAAAGCATATGAATATTTGAACGAAACATTGTCATCAAGAGTATATTCACCAGGTAGAGAGATTTAATCCATGCATATAATGGGTCCAACCAGTCTGACGTATTGATATCCTTTCCCAAAAATCTAACCTTCAAAACATACAGAAACCACAAATTTATCAGAGTTCCAGAGGCTCTCGTCCCTCTATGAATGAGACTTAAATCTACATTAACAATTGTAGAACAACTTATTAACTTGACTAAAACACTCTTGGAGTACAACAATGTATACTTCACACTTGAATTAATCAAAAAAATGGTTCTTACTTCACACCGCTCTGACTCCCGCAATCCACTACAAGATTCCATGTATTTCTCCAACAATACCATGGTTTCGATTACGAGACCGCTCAAGGATGTTAACGTTCAGGCATTTTCCATCCCCACAATCAAGTGTGGTCTTCGATCTTGTCACAATCTATGATCGGGGTGACCCTCCTACTTTAGCACCCTTGCTAAATTTCTATCCATATGCCATATCATAACTCCCCTATCTGATTTAGATATGGTGCCAATTTCTTAGATCTCAGGAGCTTTTGAACGCAGAGAATGAATATCTCCTGAAGTGGCCTTTTCCTGAAGTGACGTGGAAGTCTCTCGTCACTTTGACACTTCAAAGTTCAGGAGCTTTTAGATGAAAAGTTTGTAAGACTCCCGAAGTAGTACAGGCCCTGTTGACATGGTAGTCTCTCGTCTCTTTGAGACTTCGGATCTTCGGGAATTCGGGATGTAATGCGTGGAAATATTTCAGAATAGTATGGACCCAGTTTAGGTGGTAGTCTCTCATCACTTCGGGACTTCAGGATTCGGGAGCTTGGAATGTAAATCATGGAAAACTCCCGAAGTATTATGGGCCCGGTTGATGTGGCAGTCTCTCGTCACTTCGAGACTTTGGCTCTTTGGGACTTCGGGATGTAATGCATGGAAATCTCCCGTAGTAGTATGGAACCGATTGACGTGGCAATCTCTCGTCACTTAGGGAATTCTTTCTGGTCGTTAATCCTTGCGTGACTTCAACGCTCTGAATGCATGAAAACCGTCGATCTGAACTGTACATGGGATATTCACCACTAAAAATTGAACCTGTCTGTTTACTCGTATTTCAAGCCTGAAATGGACTGCTCTGAATGTTGCATTTTGCTCATGGTTTTTCCCTGTGCATACAACATACTTGACCAAACTGTTGTAATCTGAATTAAAGGAAAATTACATGACAATTAATTTGAACCTAATCACGATATGCGTTTATCCGTCAAGAAAATAAGAAAAAATTATGCACAAAGAATCAGTCAAGCAATCCAATAAGGAAAAACAAGTTATTGAAGAGATGGGAAACCGACTTTATCAACAAGAAGAGGAAAAATTTGATGAAGGGATAGGGAAATGAGAGAGGAAAGGTAGGGGTGCATACCTAGGTTACAAAATCGGCTCTAACCGGGGATAACACTTCCCTGCGAGGTGCTAAGAACAAAAGATCAGTGCCTTTGAATTTAATAACTTTCCCCCACATCCCTTTTCTTACCTTTGTTCTGTCTTCCAGTGATGCATCTCTGAAATTAACGTTGAATCTAATCCCAATGCCTTTGTTGGGATATGGAGTCTTTATTGAAACTCAAAACTGCAGCTAAACCCCAGTGCCTTTGTTGGGATATGGAGTCTTTATTCACACACAACTAACTAATCAAATGAAAAAACAAAAGGAAATCATCTATGGTACAAGAGGGACCTTCCCTCATCCTTACACAAAATAATGTTTTAGGAAGCACCCATTTATTGGGCCTTCGAAGATCTTTGTATCGTCGAGATTGTGCAAGATAAATGTGTTATTGTCTAGAACCTAAAGCACCTTAAAAGGTCCAAACCAGAGGTTATCGAAATTACCGTGCTTGGACTTGTCATCCCTTCTGGAATGCCACCTTAAGACCAGGTCACCTTCTTGAAAGATATCCTTCTTGGTTTTCTTGTCAAAGGTTGTTTTGATCTTGTTCTATTATGCTTCGGTCCTTTGATCCAGTACTTCTCTTTTTTTTTGAACCTCTATAATCTGAAAGATTCTCCTTTGGATGTCATTTGGCTCAATCTCTTCCTGCAATAATTTTAGGACTGGTATACCAAGATGGGTGGGAAAAATAACATCTGCACCATAGACAAGTTGAAAGGGAGAGGTTCCCAAGGACTTCTTGGTGCTGATTCTGTCAGCCCACAAAGCATACTTGAGCTTAGAGTCCTAGGATTTCTTGTTTTTTGTCAACAACTTCTTGATACTCTTGATGAGAGTTTTGTTTGATGACTCTGCTAGACCATTCCCCTGAGGGTAATAGGGCGTGGAATGTGTCAAGGAAATGTTATGACTGCCACAGAAGTTGATCATGGATTTGGAATTGAATGTTTGGGTGTTGTCTGTTATAAGCTTGTTGGGTAGCCGAATTTGGAAAAAATGTTGGTTTCTAGGAAATTCATGATCACCTTGTCAGTGACATTCTTAATGGGCACAACCTCGATCCACTTGGTGAAATCATCAGTGGCAGTGAGAATCCACTTGTGTTTCCCACTGGAGGGTGGATTTATCTCTCCTATGAAGTGTAATCCCCATTGATGAAATGAACCACTACCAGTGATAGGTTTTAGGGGTAGTGATAGTAAATTTTGTTTTCCTAAAAATTTTTGACATTCATTGGAGGCCCTAACAATAATAAATATATTAGAGAAAAGGGTGGGCCAGTAGTACCCTGCCCTTAGGATCATGAGAGTTGTGGCCTTCCAATGCTGGTGTCCTCCACATACTCTTTTATGCATTTCTATTGTGACTTGTTTGGCTTCATTTTCATGAAGGCATTTTAACAGGATGCCAACAGGATCCCTCCAATACAATTTTTGGTTTGAGATGTAGAATTTGATAGCCTTCAAGTTGAGGGACCTAGCCTTCGTATTTTTCAGATCTAGTGGACATTCAAGATGCTACAGAAAATAAATGATGTTTCTATACCAAGGTGAAGATGAGTAATTTTCAAATACCTGCATGCTATCTTGTCCATGCCATATGATGGGTGCATATGATTGGGTGAAGATTTGATGTAATTCTATCACCTTACATTTTGATCCTGATAACAACTTGGCAAGTCCTTGTCCCTTGATTAGCTTGGTGGGTTTTATGTGTAGGTCATACTACAATAGTTTGACAATCCACTTCCCTCTTTTCCCCTCACGGTCTGGCTGGACCATAATCTCTTTGACACTGCTTCTAGGAACAAAGGTTGTTATGCTAGACTACAACACATATACCCTGAATTCCTTGAGTGCTTTGACCAACACATAAGCTTGATTTTCTAATATATCATACTTCAGCTCAAAATCTCGAAGAGATTTTCTAAAAATGTCTATGGGTTGTTCATGCCCTTCTCCATTTTTTTGCAGTAGTACAACAACAATGGTCTCCTCGGAAGAAAAAGAAAAAATGAAGAAATCCTTGATATAGTTAGGGCTGGCTAATACAAGGACTTCAACTAAATCCTTCTTGATCCTTTGGAATGCTGATTTTTCCTCTAGAGACCATTTTATTACAACATCTTTCTTAAACATGTTAATGATAGGCTTTAGTATTTTGAAATTTTTTGGCACAAAGCACCTTAGGAAGTTTATCTTGCCAATGAAAGACTGGATAGTCTTTTTATTTCTGCAGATTTTGATCTCTTGAATGGCACCGAATCGCTTTGGATCAATTTTTATACCTCCTACTAATATGATTTGTCCCAGGAGATTCCCTTCTAGCATGGAAAAGTGAGACTTCCTAGGATTCAGAGATATTCCGTATCTCCTACATTTGCAGAAAACCTGCTCCAGATGCTGCAAATGTTCATCAACAGACTTGGAGAAAATGGTGATGTCATCCAAATATATAACCATAAATTTGTCTTTTTCCCCCACGAAAGTTGTTGGCGTGAATTTGGCCAGACCATGGTCCTTCTCATGTTACCAAAAAAAGGCACCGTGTAGTCTAGAGCGCTGGCATTTTCATCTCCCCCGAAGAGAAGAAGTCTCACTCGAAGCGCTGCTGAGATAGAGAGATAGGGAAAGGTAGGGAGAAGACTACAGAAGATCCATGGAATGTTCAAAACTTACTTCAGTCCTTGCGCAAGCAACATTATCAGATCAGAAACATCTAAATGCAAGAACCAAGCCTACTAGTATTGTGAACATCAGTTAACCATAAGAACATCAATTGTAACTCATAATATATACAGGAAGACTAAAAGGCATAAGAGACAATGTAGAGACACATCAGATTTGTAAATTTAACCCTTCCTTATATCACCATTAAAGACCTTTCTTACATTACAGACTCATTATTACATAGAAAGTACATTCCAGACTCATGGCTCCGGCCCTCGGCCACAGAGTCTTGATTTCCCAGTCAGTAGGTCACGTTCATTACAGACTCTACTCTTCTTGATTTACCACAAAAAACTTGGACAAGGCTCACGAACATGACTCTGATAGATGCTACTCGACCTAACAATATCAGCTAATGACCAAAATGAATGAGCAAACTCATCATTTGATTGAACCAACCTATACAAAAACCCATCAATCCCAAAAACCCGACAACAACAACCCTTTTACAATTATATTATGTCCTATATATAATTGGGTTATGTCTTTTTGTTCTACTTGCACATCTTCTTGTTCTGTTAACTATCTGTTATTTGGCTGTTGTTGCGCTGGCTTCCGCAACTGTTTTTTGTTGTTCTTCCTACCAACCTCTGATGGAGGTTGTGCAACCAACACTTGCACAGTTCTTTTCTCAAAAATGAAGGGCCCAACAGGCTCCGACCATAACCCTTGACTCGTCCTCGAGTCAAGCACTTGGTTCCTTCACATTCTCCAAGAGTAACTGTTTCTTTACCTTATCCGACTTTTCCTCTCTTTTGAGATCTTCTATTTGTGTGTTTTATTCCTTCACTTCTTCAAATGAAGGGCCCAATTCTAGAACGAGCTCTAATGCTCTGTACTTTACTCCATGAAAGATTTCAACTTTTTCCTGCCATTTCCGGGCAAGGAGTGATGCTTCGACCAGGAATTGTTGGGTCGTTTCTTTGTTGTCCTCCTTTGATTTGGCTACAACCAACGAGTTCCATTTGGAGTCAGTTGTTGCATTGACCTGGTGCATCTGTATATAGGCGGTTTGAATCACTGGTCAAAATTCACGCAGCTCTTTCTTGGCTACAGACTGTGCTTCGTAGAGGGAATTTAGTTTGTTGTCGGCCTGCTGAATTTGGTCGAAATTTTGCTACTGCTCCATGGGGTCCATTATGACCGCAACTTCCTCATTGAGCACCTGGATATTTGTGTGCACTTCTTCCAAGACTTGATTTCATCGAGTGATGATACCCATCCAATCGTTGACTTCCTTAAAGATCCTGGTGCAGTCCACAGTCTGTTTGTGTAGTGCCGCTCGGGCATTTTTACCTTGCAATATTATCCTCTGCATTTGTTCCTGTAGCTGTCGAGGCTGTTGTTCTGCTTCTTGCTAGACTTGTTGTAACTTTGTTTGTATCTTCTCTATGCGTGTCATGAGCTGTGTCCATTCCATTTGCATTAGCTCAATTTGTTTCTCTGGTTCTGTTATCTTGCTGGCTTCTGGAAAGTCGGGCGCAACCTTCTGGATCTCGGGCCAAGATTCTACAAGTTTTTCCTAGACCTTTTCTAGTTTTCACTGGGCTAGGATCATGTCGCGTTTTTCCTCTGTTCTACATGTTTGTTCAACTATCCATTCTTTTCGGGCGAGCTCAGCTGAGCTCTCAGTGTCCTGGAGTATTTTCTCTATTTGGTCTGTGGAGGCTCTGATTAGCCCAAATAACTGCGATGCTGGCCACTATACCAGGTTTGTAGTTGAAGGAGCTGCATCAGTAGGTACTCGCGTCTGTAGAGGGACTGTGCTGGACATCGAGTGGTCTGAATGAGTTTCTACCTCCTCCTCTATATGTGATGTTGGTGTGATCCTCAATCTTAGATCCTCGAGTAGGAGCATCAGTACCTCTGCTCTAGTGATGAAGAGTTGGATCAATTATGCACATTGCTGGAGGTTCTGGAGGACTTTCTCCATTTGCGCTCGCGTGGTTGGCATATCCTATGCCATTGTTGAGTCTAGTTCTTTGGGCATGTCTGGTATCTCTGTGTCCTATGGTACTTCTGCATCATGCATGATGGTTTCTTGGGCCTCCTCACCCTTAGGTGGTGAGGTGATTTGCTGGTCACGATTAGCTTCTGGCGGCTTCGTCATGTGTTGATGACTCATGTTGTCGTTCTTGGGTGCTTGGGTTTGGAACATATAGTATAGTACTTTTCTCTGGGGCTTTGGGGTCGGGGTTGGAAATTTCTGAGTTGGGCTTGGTGAATTCGATGGTTTTCTGTGGGGTTTGTTGCCCCTCTTTCTTTGGGTGGTATAACTGCATCAACTCTGAAGTTGTGATCTGATGTGGGGTGGCGGTGAGGATATTTGGTATTTGCAGTGGTGGTGGTGGCTGATCAATGATGGCTGTGGACACGAATGTCCCAGGCTCTGGGTTGTCCTAGATATCAATAATAGGGGTGATTTTGGTCATGTAGTGGGTGCGAGGAGTGACATATGCAAGGGGTTGTGGGTTTAGGGGTTTGTGTGGTGAGACCCCAGTTATCTGCTTCTTCTGTAATGGTTCGGTCCCAAGCACAATGCCCAGGATCTGGTTAACCTGTGCTCCTGATAGCAAGGCATTGTATGGTAGCTTACGACAGGATGCTCTTCCCTTCCACACCAAAATCTGTGCTTCTTCCTCTGCCTCAGATTCGGTTTGTCCTGACGCATCTAGATTTTTCTGTTTGGGGTCTGAACTTGGTCCCTCTCCTGCTTCCTTGTCTTTTTTCTTGACCAGCTCGGCTGGCAGAATATAGTGCATGCCTAATTTTCATGGGCTGTGTTTAACTCATGGCCATGACATTACCTCCTTGTCGAAATATTCTTCATCCAGATAAAAAGGTAGCATCCATGTGTGAAAACATTCCCGGCTAGCATGCCTCGGTCAGGCGAATGTACTGTGTCGGTTCATGCCGAATGCAATATTCCTTGTGTTATTATTGAGGATCTCTTGTGGGATGCGTGACCTCTGTGTTGCGTCGATCATATAATTGTACCACTTGGAAAATGTTGCGTTGTTGAGCGCTGTGTTTTCTGACTCTGGTCTGGACTGCCATGGCTCAAACATCTTTTCCAGATGCCCTTTGTCTGGTATTGACAGTTGTCGGCCCACCGAGGACTTCCACTTGAGCATTGTGAATGCCACAAGTAGGTATCCATAGGTAAAGGTGTTTCCTTTCTCTTGTGCCTCCTCACAAGCTATGAGTAGTTCCTCCAGCAGGAAACTAAACGAGTTGAATATTGCTCCTTGATTGCAAAAATCGACAACAGATAGCGCATCTAGTGTGCATTCTCCCTTATAGTAGGACCTCATAACCTTATTGTCTATGATGTAGCATCCAGTCCGAACTGGTTCGAGTAATATTGGATCGATGACTGTTGTGCGTTCGTCGCGCTTGGTGTTAAACTTCTCGTACAGGCTAAGTTCGCCTTTCTTCTTCCCATGCTTACCAGGTCCCTAAAATCCTTTTGACACATCCTCACCTTCGAAGGATAGTATAGTAGTCTGTTAGATGTCCTTTGCATGGATTGGATAAGACTTATCCAACCATAGGCTTCGGTCATGTACCCTGCTTATCAAAACTTTTGTGCAACGCGCCATGTTGCTTGTGGTGCTGAAGATTGGTAAATATCTGAGGTTCATGATGGTCGAGTTAAACAAATTAATGAACTCCTTTTTCGGTATAAACTGCATATCTCTAGTTCCATCTGGGGTTAACTCCTAAAATACTTCTGGGTGTATCTGTGGGAACAAATCTGAGTCTATGAGGTCAAGGATGAGCAACTTGACGTTCTCTATCCTCCCTTTGAGGTCTCCTATGATCTCGACCCAGGGGTCGCAAATCTCGTCTGGTACTGCTTCTTTCATCATGGTGCTTCGGCTTGCTGCAGCTCTCAACATTCACACGTCTGTGGTAGATAAAATCTAGGCTATGTCTTCAGATTTTTCAAAGGTCTCTACTGGTTCATAGTGCTACGTGTGGAAATAACTATGCTCGGTTTTAGAAACAATACATTCTCAGGTGAGTGCTGAGAGTCTTTTGTCTGGCTTTAACGGGTAGGTTTAACAATAACTACTCCTCATGATGACTATATGGACGCAAGAAGGTGTGAGTTGTCTGATGGGATGGTTTAATTAAATGAAATCGGATTGGGTGATCTGAGTATTTACTCGTTTGAGTGGAATAGGGACATGGCCAAATCGAGACCTTTCTACTTGATGGGTGGGTGTCTCGGCGTGAAGTTCGATGACATCTTGGTATAATGCGGCTTTATGTCTTAACGGACGACAGTTGGGGTGCTAGACTGGTAATAAAGGTTGTGACTAGACTGGGTGTGCGTGGCCTTTAACTTTGATTAGATTTGGATTCGGGGCGCCTCCGACCACAAGGGTTGTCCCTGTCATCCTTAATGACAAATTTTATTGGATTTTCTCATGCTTCGGGTTTTGTACTGCTGAGTCCTTAATTCTGTATCAACCAACACTTAATCAAAACAGGTAAACTATGTATGGTGGCACGAAACTGTGCGTATGGACATTATTAACTGAATTTACAAAATTCCAGAAAGAAAACAAAACTCAAATCTAACTAGTGTACAAGCTTCGTCGGATTGGAGTGACTCCCATTCTTATTTTTAGGATATTTAGACACTTAGGAGTTAGTTAAGATCTACTTGGTCTAATATGTTGTTAGGTAAAAGTGTGTTTCATAGTATGTTTTTTTAGTATTCATTAGTATGCATTTGTAGTTAGGAAATCCGACGGTCACGATATGTTCCCGACATAGAGTGATCTGAGGGTTCATACTCTCCTCGATCTTGACGACCATTTATCCATGGCTTAACACCTGATTGGTCCATGATCCCTATTTAAAGAGCATGGAGGGTCATTTGCCGATGATCTATTGTGAGAAAATCTCTTGTAAAATATCTCTGTAATCTTTTTCTTTGCATTAATAAACTGCTCCAAGTGGTCGCGTTGGCTGGGGCCGTGGATGTTTCCCCATAGGGGTTTTACCACGTGAAAACATCGATGTGTTTATATTTGATTTGGTTATGTGAGTGGTTACTGAAGTTTTTCGTCCTCTGTTGGAATACCTGTGTTGTTGAACATGGTATTAGAGCCTGTTTGAAGACCCACTCCTGTTGTAGATCGAAATCGTGAAACCGAGTTTCCTCATCTCAATTTTTCGGCATTTCCGTAAATTTATAGGATGAGAGGACTGTTCCATTGCGTTTGAAGCACTCTTTTCATTCATGAACACTTTTCGTTTCACTCGAAAAGGTTTCTGTTTGCCTAAGATATGACCATTACAGTCAGATCCGGAGGTATAAAGCCTAAATACACATTTTTAAAACTTCTGCAAAGTTTTATTTTGATTTTATTTTGGTTTGTATTTTTTATTTCCGAGTTGCTACTCTTTTAGATCTGCGTATTCTATTTTCCCCGCTCCCTGTGTGATCTCGGAAAATAAAAAACAGATAAGAAAAGATGCATCTTCCGGGTAAGTTAACCGAGATCTAACCCTTGTTGTTATCGAGAAGCGGAATTTTTTTCTTGTGTGAAAAGAGTTTTTTTTTTAGCATGCTCTCTAAGGCCGTCAACAACAACAACAACAACAACAACAACAACAACAACAACAACAACAACAACAACAACAACAACAACAACAACAACAACAACAACAACACCCCCAATCCTCCTTCTGAACATTACAATATGTTTTGCTAGACCAT
>ML817452.1:84912-105658 GCA_009831015.1 Picea engelmannii | reverse complement strand
AGCATTAGAAAATCACAAATTTATCTAGATTTATCCTAATGTATTCAAGGTGAGACCAAATCTAACATATATCATTGAACATGAACATTATGAAAGGGGAAAACCAATGATCTATATATCAAAATGAAATAATTACATCAATGCACTTTACCTCTAGGTGTATATGCACTCTTCCTTGCCCCTTGCTCCTTGGTCCTCCTTAGTTTTTAAACCATGGTAGGCAACCTAACTGAAACTAATGTAGAATGGATAAGCACCTATATGTTTTGGCAACATAAATTTGTGAGTGATTCTTCCTCCTCATGCTCAGGATAGGCCTTCTTTATATAGACTCCTGGAAGAGGCTTGGTAGAGCTTCTAGATCTTCTAGAAACTAGTGGAGACTCAAATGTTATGAGTTCCGAGGCTCATGGGGAACCAACTCATCCATCACTTACCTCTTTGAAACTCCATGAATCTAGAACATTATAAGGGTGGTTGCATGTTGTCCATGATCAACCAGTGACATGGTCGTGGGTTGTCATACATAAGACTAGTAACCTGTCACTCTTCATTGATATATTGACAAGTGACCCTCCACAAAATTGATTGAATCCTTAGCACAAGAGTGTGTCTCAGTTGTCATCTTCTACTGCATTCCTTTTGACATTGTAGGGTGTAAATTAAGTCTATAATAGATGCCCCCTAATGTGTGAGGTCAGAAAAGGAATGGACAAACAAAACACATTATAATAAACTGTCACCAATGTGAGGCAACATGAGGAGAGATCAAAGAAGATAGGAGGTCAAAGATTAGTTGCAATCAAACACCAAGGATAAACACATATATAGACCATCCCCAAGGTATACATACCCAGACTCTGAAGAGTATCAAAGCATGGCAATCAAAACAATACATTGTGGATTCATGACATGAAATGCAAGACCATGGCCATGAAAGAATACATGGTGGATCCATGTCATCAATGAGATCATAGACACAAGTAACTATAATGTGGATCTATGTCACAACATATACATCAGGAAGACAATGAGCACTGAGGAGAGTGCCCCCAAAGTATTCAAAGTACTCATATATAAGTGATATAGTCCACTGCAACTTGGGAGGGATGATGTGAAGTAAGGATGTCGCCCCAAACCCAAGGTCTTCATCCCAAACCCCAATGTTACGATTCTACAACAAGTGAAAAGATGAGTTGATGTCGATCATGGTAGAAATTTTTTGATTACCGGTCATTGAAGTCTATCATTAGCAGACCCTAGGGAACCCACCGATGATGAAAATGGGCCCCAAGGTACCTAGTACAATCTAGGGAGTGTGAATAGAGGATCTAGCGTCGAACACACGTAGAAGTGATCGATCAATCTGGTGTTGAACACTCGTAGAAGTGATTGTTCGAGGGTTAATGATGTAAACCCATTATCAAGTGTGAGGAGGCTTGACACTGAAGACTGCAAGCTCCAAGGTACTAACTAGTTTCTAGATCCCTTTTTTAGATAATGTGTTGAATTCGATAGGAAGAGATCTATTGAAGGATGGCCTTAATGTATCTCTCATTAATTGACACGAAACAAACACTGAGAGATTATGTGAAGGAGAGAATCACCAAGTATAATTGATACAAGCATGGTCGACATGGATGGGAAACAAAACAGCAGATGAATGACTCGGATTTAAACATCTTGTTAGTCCCTAAAGTTGCACTTGACTGTAAGAGGGCAAGTTAGGGCATCATCAAGGTTATTGCAATGGTTTTGTAGGTAAATATGATTTTTTAGGTTTTGAAATTGGTTGTAGGTTGGGTAGGGGTAATAAATTATTTAACTCAAAAAAGGAAGAGCAAAGAATATATCTCAAAGGCTAAGTAAATGGTAGACAACTTAATGAATCAGATAAACATAATAATGAGGAAAGGAAATGTGCAAGTTTTCAATCTGTCCACGTACACATGAAACTCCTCATCAAAAATATCATTCAAGATGCAAGACTAAAATACTTGAACATAAATCTTAAGTATGAACAAGCATTCAGAAAAATCTTCATTGGTTTACTCATAAAAGACAAATCCCATGCATTGCGGTAGATCCACATACATTCAAGTAAGAAAAGAATAAAGAGTATACCAGAAAAGAAGAATCTGACAATCAAAAAGTCCTTAGCATTTAGTACCAATTTGAAATATGTATTCACCTTGCAGTAGAGATTTTTTTCCAAAATGGATAAAGAGTTCCCTCAATAAACACCAACCAACATCCCCTCTCCTTAACTTCTCCTTCTACCCTGTTTATATAGAAAGAATGCATATTTATCAAGATCCAAAAGAAATGGATCTGAAAACCTCCTCATCTATATTTAGTTTTTTGTCTCAAACAATCAAGGAGGAGATCAGATCTGATATCCAAGTCGAATTGATGAGGTGGCTTGTCAATTGTTGTCCATGAGATTTTTTAGGAAGATAAATCTGGCAAATTCCTGAAAACTAGGGTCCATAATATATTTGTATATCCCAAAATGTGATAGTTGTGTTAAAACCGAGAGAGTTTTTTTTGAAGGGGCTCGTTTCCAACAAAAACCTCTTTTGGTTTCCAAAAATTCATCTCCATCTGCTTTGAAACCTCTCCCAAAATTGGTCACTAAACAGGAAATCATTTATTGTGAAATATCTGAAAAATAGGCCTCAAATATATATTTGAATCTCTTAAACTATGATAGATGTGTAAAAATAGAGAGAGGTTTTTGTGAAGGGGCTCGTTCCCAACAAAAACCTCTTTTGGTTTCTAAGAATTCATTTCCATCATTTCAGAAAAACCTATTGAAGATAGAGACTAAAACTGGGAAAAAAAACAAAGTATGCATGTATTTGATTTATGTCTTTCTTCTTTTGAACTTTTCTTTGTGTTTCCCTTTTTCTTTATCTTCCTACAACAATTGCATCCATCATGTTAACAAATTTGTTGCATGCTCATTCTGGTGCATTATAATACCAACAAGGACTGCATGTTGAATTGTGATTCCCTGCTCTTGATTTGTATGTAGATAATAAATAAGGCCCGAACCAACATCTTGAAAATACTTGTCAAACATGAGTAGGGTATACAATATTATTTGTACCCTATGCTCCATGGCATCTTATCCAGTAGTTCACCTTCCAGTCTTCATTTAATACAAGTTTATAGTCTTGATCTGATGGGATCAAAGGATTTTCCTTTATATCAACAGAAAAGCATGGTTCTAAAAATAGAGGATTATCAAAAACTTGGATAGGTGTCTTAGCTTCTTCAGAAGAACTAGACTGAGATGACTGAAAATAAGGTTGATTAGGATCACTTTTAATTTCTGGGATTAATCCTTTTCAATGCTTCGACTATAAGCAAGGTATTTGTTTGCAATTACATCTTTAAATACGTTGGAAAAGGAGCTTAGTCAAAACTTCCAATACCTACATATATAACATAGGCCAAAGGCGAATTTGTATGATATTATGTAAACCTGCAAAAGGAATGATGAAGGCGCATAACCCGATCTTTGGAATGAATACAACATCACATCCATGATCTGATGTGAATCATAAGTGACAGTGGGTTCTCAGGAAATGATATTGGGTAGAATGTGTCACGTACCCACGAAATTGGTGCATGAAAACTCATGATTACACAAGCGCTACAAGAATAGTGTTATTCTTGTAGTGCCTTTTCCTTTGATTTAAATTCAAATTTAAAAAGAGGGAAAAGGATTTAGGACGTTGGAAAGATTAACCCCTTATATATCTTTAAACTTTTCAAACAAAAATACATGCAAAAACATGGAATCATAAGCTAATTCAAGTCTTTAAAATCATATCAAAACAAAATAGGGTATAATGAAAGCAAGAAAGGATAGGCTAGGTGAAGGTATTTCTCATCAGTCAGTTACAAGATCAAGGACTAACATTGGCTCCTTCTTCGGATAATGTTTCATGATGAAACTTTAAGAACTTATTGACCAATGCCTTTATCTCCCTAATCATCATCAACTTTAACTGTAATTATTTCCTTGTTCGTCCATTCCTTTACTTGCAATCCAAAAATAACAACCATATAACTACAAGTAGTCTTTCCATTGGGCTATGGAGTCTTTATTATTGATCATACCAATAAACTGAAAACAAATTGCTCAGATGCAAGCTTATTCAATCATCATACTCTCATAACCTGCTGACATCATGTTGATCATATGTAAGTGAATTTCCAATGCAGCCATGTAATCATTTTACTAAGAAAATGGTCTTCTTTTTGGTAGCTTAATGAAGAAATGCAGGAAAACAGAATTTTTTTCAGCAGACATGTAATATGAAATTTATACTTACTGTTGCATTCCACTTTCATCCCAGATGTTTCCATGTTTTGAAATTGTGGAAACATGGACTCTATGTAAATAGCCATTGGGTCATGAAAATCATGACATAACTCCCAACGGTGCCATGAACAAAATTGTTGTTCTGAAATTTTTGCTCCATAATCCTTTAGAAGATCATTTTTTTTATCACAATCAAAAGCAACGGGGTCATTTTGAATCTCCTCATAAGTTCCTTGGACAACAACATTCAAAACAATAATATTATCATGAAAATCAAGAGGCTCATCTTCACCTTCCTTGCTACCTTTTGATACATAGTTGTCATATAGAGGATCTGATTCCTCATGGACAATGGACTCAATGTCTTCATGCAACTATTGGTCAAATCCTACTACATCATAGACATCTGGATCTAGGACTTCAATATCATCATCATATTCATTATATGTAGGTTGATTTGAAAAAAATTCTGAAATTTGAAATTCAGAGACATTTGTTTCATGATCATCTTGAAAGAATGAATATAAATACATTCCCTTATTGTTATTAGAATTTTTACCATTAGACACATCTGAAAAAGTATCATATGTATCTACATCTACTTGTTGTTCTTCCTCATCCACAATATGGTCTTCAACAAGAGTTTTTCCAATCAGCAAATGATTTTCACAAAGACTCTCAACAACACATTCTTCATAAGGATGAACATTCAGATAAGAGTTATCAGAAACATGTTGACAAGTATCAAATTCACCATGAGCATCATAAGCCTGATATATATCTTCACGAATTTCATTACTACAGTCCTCCTGCTATAAATTGGAATAAGAAGAAGATAGAACTAATAATAACTAATATTTCTCTTCCTCAACAGAATCATACCTTTCATTTGCACTACCAGAAGGATCAGTTACTGAATATTGAGTATATAATGCATATCACTCGCAGCAATCCTCAAAAAGACTCTCAACCGGATAAAATTTCTTGTAATATGAATAAAAAGCATCATGGAAATCCTTTAATGATGAAATACTGGAAACGGGAAGAGATTGGCACCATTGTCTCGCCTCTCCTTCCAAGGAGTACATAAACATTTTTAGCAATACATCTTCATGATGAATATCAAGTTGGTCCATGTATTGATGAAAATCAATCAAGTGTTGTGCAGGATGATTGTGATCATCTCCTCTAAACCTCAAAAGGTAGTCTCCTCATTCATTCATAGTAGGCACAACATTTGGAAAACCAGGAATACAGGAGAAATCAAATGGAGCAAACCTACGAGCCAAAATGGCTTCCATAACCTTCGACATCTTGGATCGACGGAGTTTCCAATGGATTCTTCCTTCATGGAGTCGTCGGGTGAATGATACAGTTAGAAAAAGTTTCCAACTCATGTTCACCATCAAGAGCTAGAATTGATTGTTGGTGTTCTCCCATGGATAAATTCTTCATTCCTCCATCCCCAACAACGATGCCAAAAGATGTTAGTCCCTAAAGTTGCACTTAACTGTAAGAGGGCAAGCTAGGGAATCATCAAGGTTATTGCAATGGTTTTGTAGGTAAATATGATTTTTTAGGTTTTTAAATTGGTTGTAGGTTGGGTAGGGGTAATAAAGTATTTAACTCAAAAAAGGAGGAGCAAAGAATATATCACAAAGGTTAAGTAAATGGTAGACAACTTAATGAATCAGATAAAAATAATAATGAAGAAAGGAAATGTACAAGTTTTCAATCTGTCCACTTACACATAAACTCTTGATCAAAAATATCATTCAAGATGCAAGAGTAAAATACTTGAACATAAATATTAAGTATGAACAAACATTCATCAAAATCTTCATTGGTTTACTCATAAAAGACAAATCCCATGCATTGCAGTAGATCCACATACATTCAAGTAAGAAAAGGATAAAGAGTAGACCATTAAAGAAGAATCTGACCATCAAAAAGTCCTTAGCATTTAGTACCAATTTGAAATATGTATTTGTCTTGCATTAGAGAGTTTTTCCAAAATGGATAAAGAGTTCCCTCAATAAACACCAACCAACAACCCCTCTCCTTAACTTCTCCTTCTACCCTGTTTATATAGAAAGAATACATATTTATCAAGATCCAAAAGAAATGGATCTGAAAACCTCCTCATCTATTGATCCAGGTGGATATCGGTGGCCACCCACCTTATCCAACTCGCTCAAAACAATTTTCTGACAATTTTGGCAATTTAACTTCCGGGGCCATTTTGAGGGCCTAAATGAAGGTTTTTAGGGTCAAGCTTCTCAATGATAGTTGAAGGCTTTGATTGAGCCCCCAAAATTAATCTCCTCGATGATACCTTTCCAACGGGCTATCGTGCACCTAAAACGGAGATCGTATGCAAAAGTTACGACATTGGGAAGTTGATGTACTAACTTACCCAAACAGGGCCCACATGACTTTTGGCGCTTCATCTCCTAGGGTTAGGTTTTTGGATGTATAGGGTTTTTGACATTCATTTTTATTGTAAAAAGGCCTTCATAACCTCATTGTAATGATATTCTTGCGAATGAGCACAACCGTCACATCTCTTCTCAAAGATAAGCCGTCGCCATTCCAGCAAGCTTGTTTTTCGTTGCATTTTACAGTTTCGTCTTATTTCCTTATTGAATAGAAAACTAAGTTTACTGTATCTTTGTTATTTTTTGTTAAGCATATTTTAATAATCTGTATTCATTTTGTTATGCTCATAAAATATATATAGTGGTATCAGAGTGGTTTTCTCCTTGTCGTCTTAATGCAGGTCCCCAATGTGGTTAGGATACAAAGAATTGGGTCTCGAGCTTGTTTCTCTTGAGGATAAAATCTCTCGCACACCCAAGCGACCTCTCATGGTAGGAGAAAATAAATATGACGGGATAGGAGATCCTTTCAAAACATTTCTTGAGGAATCCCTCACGCAACAGAGGAACAATATGATGGATAGTTTCGTGCAAATCCTTCGGAGGCTACCAACAGGCAATGCATCTTCCTCGAGCGGAGGCGTCACCCCCTTCAAGGTAAAAATCAACTTTGATATTCCTATATTTGAAGGTCAGATAGACACAGATGTTGTAAACAAGTGGTTGAATCTAATAGAAGGGTATTTTTTTGTCCATAACTTTTCGAATAGAGAAAATATTACTTTTCCACTCCTCAAAGTCATTCCCCATGTCAAAGATTGGTGGGAAACTTTCTGTGAGCAAAAGGAAATAGAGGAACCCTCATTATTTATAGTCATGGACACCTGGGAATCCTCTAGGGATGCTATTAAGGAACAATACTACCCTATCAGAAGTTATTACGACTTGTATACCAAATGGACCACGTTGTTGCAAGAAAGAGACCAAGCAGTGCCAGAGTTCATAAATATCTTCCATACCTTGTGCACCAAGCTGGGTATAAAAGATTCAGAGCAACATCTGGTGCTCAAGTATAGCGGTGCTCTTCATAGATACATCCATACCAAAATGGAATTCCTGGACATTTCTTCCTTGGGCACGGCCTACATATATGTCGTCAAAATCGAGCAGAAGCTCAAACAAAAGAAGCAGAAATTTGGGCCTATGATCCCCTCACAGAAAAAGCCAGGAAGAGGCAGCCCCAACTCATAGAACAAAGGACAGAGCAAAGATGGAAAATATCAGGACAACCATTCCAAGCCTCAAGCAAAGAAGGACATCGGAAAGACAAAGAAAGATACCAGGAAGTGGTGGAACTTCCACAAGAGCCCTTGGCATAACACTATTGACTACCCCTCAAAGCAGTCGTTGGTGGCAAAAGTGAAAGCCTCTTAATCAAATACGGGTTCTGACTTTGATTCAGAACTAGAAAGGGGAAGACGTATCATTGACACGGAACCCAGTGCCACCATTTCTACCACCAAGCTCCAGCCTGGTGAACCAGACGAGCCAGAAGAAGGCGAGTGCCTCTTCCATTCACAGATGTGGGTAAAAGGAACCTCATTGCACTTCATCGTTGATAGCGGTAGCCAGAAGAAACTCATCTCAGCAGAGGTCATCAAGCATTTGTCCCTGCTGACAACGCCACACCCACAACCCTACACCATTGGATGGCTCTGCCAAGGAAGCGATCTCCGCATCAGCCAATACTGTCAACTATCGTACGGTATCAAGTCCTTCAAAGACGAGATATTGTGTGATGTTGCTCCTCTCGAAGTTTGTAATGTTATTTTGGGCCAACCTTATTTATGGAAACATCATGTTATATATGAGTCTAGGCCTCGTAGTGTTATTATTACTTTGAACAGGAAATTGTACAGGATACCCGATGCAATCCCTCCTAATGTTATTTCATTGATCTCTACCAAGCAATGCAGGAAGGTCATCTCTCAGACTGGGAAATTTGTCTTCTTCGTGATTCTCTCTCAAAGTGAGCGAAAGATCACAGCCACTTCCAGGGCCTCTGCGGCCGATATCTCCACACAAAAGAAGCAAGCGAATAAGGTCGTGGAAGAATACTCATATATCTTCTCCTCTCCTATTAGGGTACCTCTACATTTCCAGGTCAAGCATCCTGTCGATCTAACCACAGGTACACCGCTACCCAATGGGCTAGTCTACCGCGGCTCTCTATTAGAAAACTAGGAGATCAAGAGGCAGATCCAAGAGCTGCTCCACAAGGAGCACATACATCCCAACTCATCGCCTTTTGGGAGCCTAATCGTGCTAGTGCAGAAGAAAGACAGGATTCAATGACTCTGCATTGATTACCGGGCCCTAAATAAAATTACAGTCTGAAACTGATACCTGATTCCCCGAATCGATGACCTCCTTGATCAACTCACGGGGGCCAAATACTTCAGTAAGATTGATCTGAAGTCTGGCTACCACCAGGTCCCAATAGAACAGACAGATGTATGGAATACCGCCTTCAAGTCAAATGAAGGTCTTTTTGAATGGTTAGCCATGCCATTTGGTTTGAAAAATGCTCCAACAACTTCTATGAGGATGATGGACGATATCCTACGACCGTTCACCAATAATTTTGTAGTGGTGTATATGGATGACATCCTCATCTACAACAAGACTTGGGCAGAACACGTACAGCATATTCAGCATGTTCTGCACACCCTATGGCAGCACAAACTATATGCAAACTTGGAAAAATTCTCCTTCGGCATGGACAAGGTCCATTTCTTAGGCTACATTGTTGATCGGCATGGTGTGCATGTGGATCTAGCCAATATCCAAGTCATTCGTGACTGGCTAGCCCCAACCACACTCACTGAACTTCGTAGCTTCTTGGGCCTCGCCAATTTCTATCGCAGGTTTGTGTTGGGATTCTCTCATATTTCATGGGCCCTCAGCCAAGTAACCAGGGGTGGCGGTAAGGAAAAATTTGTGTGGGGATTTTCCCAACAACAAGCCTTTGATGAATTGAAGAATATTTTGTGCTCCTCCCCAGTACTTTCATTACTGGACTTGCAACATCCCTTTGAGATTGAGACAGATGCTTCAGACTATGTTGTGGGCGTTGTTCTCACTCAACAGGGCCACCCCGTGGCATATCATAGTGAGACACTATCAGATGTTGTTCATAAGTACCTTACTTATGACAAAGAAATGTACTCCATTGTGAAAGCTTGCCGCTAGCGGAGACATTATATTCTTGGGAAGGAGACAGTCATCCACACTGATCACAAGCCACTACAGTTCATGTAGACCCAAGGAAAATTACAAAACGACCGCCATCAGAAGTGGTCCACATACTTACAGCAGTTCCACCTCAACATCAAGTATAAAACAAGAAGTACCAACTGAGTTGTTGATTGCCTCAGCCGACCTCCAGTCGTGGCACTCACCATGATGCTAGACTCTTGTGACCACGAGACCTCCGAATGTCCCCCCTCTACGAGACAGACCCTGACTTCTCCACCACCTACCAAAAGTTTGGCGCCAACTCAGTGGTCGCTAATTTCCATCTTCAAGATGGGTTGTTGTGTCGTCTGGGCCATCTATGTGTTCCATCAAGTGAGCATGCGAAGATGATTTGGGAAGCTCACTACAGTCAGGTGGCAGAACACTTTGGCGTCGAAAAGACAGTTTCAATCCTGCAGAAACATTTCTACTCGCCGAAACTTCGACGGGACGTCGGTAAGTATACCAGGTCTTGCACTGCCTGCATTATTGCCAAACTGACCACTAAAAAACAAGACCTGTACACCCCTCTTCCTACTCCTAATAAGCCATGGGAATCCATCTCAATGGACTACATGTCGGGCCTCCCGTCCACCAAGAGGGGAAATGACTATGTTTTTGTGGTTGTTGATCGCTTTTCCAAAATGGTGATTCTAGCCACCTGCAAGAAGAACATCACGGCAGAAGCCACTGCCAAGCTCTTCTTTGAACGAGTATGGGTACATTTTTGGATCCCAAAAACCATTATCTCATACCGTGAAATTTGGTTCCTCAACACATTATGGTCGAGCCTCTGGTCACTACTGGATACCAAGCTCACCAAATCCACTCCCTTCCACCCCCAGACAGATGGCCAAATTGAGGTCATCAATCAGAGGATCACAGATATCCTACGCATGTACAATTAAAAACACCCCCGCACATGGGATGAAAGTCTTCCCTATGTCCAACATAGCTACAATCAAGCCCTGCATAGCTCAATTGGCCACAGCCCATTTCAGGTGGGGTTGGGATTCCAACCATTAGAGCCCATGGATGTTGCACTACCCCTAGTGACCACCTCGGCCGACTCATCCCCTACTCCACCAGAATCTAAAAAATCCACTCAGTGCATTGAGCGGATCTAGCACATCCGCCAATAGGTTCAGGATATTCTACAAAATTCTAATGCCAAGTACAAACAGAGCCATGATCAACATCGGGTGCCACATAAATTTCAGGTGGGAGACAATGTTTGGTTGCTCTTGCAGAAAGAACTCCTTACAACGCCCCATAGGAATATTCTCCCACTCCTTTATGGGTCGTACACCATCACCAAGGTTGTGGGTGATAATTCTTTTTAGCTCAACATTCCCCCTTTCCTTGGCCTGAACCCATTCTTCAACGTGGCTCTCCTTCATCCATATTTCCCACCATTATTGGACACCTATGTGATAGCAGAGCAGCTGACACCAACATAGCTCAACCCTAACTTCATGTAACAAGCATCCACTAATCAGATTGTGGACACACAGATCAAGAGCACTCGACAACAAAGCTTCCAGCTTTATCGAGTCGCTAAAGCAGGGCAGCTCCTGCACCAAGGCAAGTGGCTCACCCAGGGCTAAATTCAGCAAAAATTTCCTCATCTGATGGGGGAACTCAATGCAATGGGTACCATTGCTTCCTAAGGAGGGAGGATTGATCCAGGTGGATATCGGTGGCCACCCACCTTGTCCAACTCGCTCAAAACAGTTTTCTAACAATTTTGGCAATTTAACTTCCGAGGCCATTTTGAGGGCCTAAATGAAGGTTTTTTGGGATCGAGCTTATCAATGATATCCAAAGGCTTTGATTGAGCCCCAAAAATTAATATCTTCTATGATACCTTTTCAATGGGCTATTGTGCACCTAAAACGGAGATCGTATGCAAAAGTTACGACCTTGGGAAGTTGATGTACTAACTTACCCAAACGAGGCCCACATGACATTTGGCGCTTCATCTCCTAGGGTTAGGTTTTTGGATGTCTAGGGTTTTTAACATTCCTATTTATTGTAAAAATACCTTCAAAGCCTCATTGTAGTGATCTTCTTGTGAATGAGTCCATTCATCACATCTCTTCTCATAGATAAGCCGCCACCATTCCAGCAAGCTTGTTTTCCGCTGCATTTTACAGTTTCATCTTATTTCCTTATTGAATAGAAAACCAGTTTTACTGTATCTCTATTATTATGTGTTAAGCATCTTTTAATAATATGTATTCATTTCGTTTTTCTCATAAAACTCAGATCATCTATATTTATTTTCTTGTTTAAAATAATCAAGGGGGCGATCAGATCTAATCTCCAAGTCGAATTGATCAGGTGGCTTGTCAACTGTTGTCCATGAGATTTTTTAGGAAGATAAATCTAGCAAATTTCTGAAAAATAAGGTCCAGAAATATCTTCGTATATCCCAAAATGTGATAGTTGTGTAAAAAACAAGAAATATTTTTATGAAGGGGCTTGTTCCCAACAAAAACCTCTTTTGGTTTCCAAAAATTCATCTCCATCTACTTTGAAACCTCACCCAAAATTGGTCACTAAAACAAGAAATCATTTATTGTGAAATCTCTGAAAATAGGCCTCAAATATATATTTGAATCTCTTAAACTTTGATAGATGTGTAAAAACCGAGAGAGGTTTTTGTGAAGGGGCCCATTCCCAAAAAAAACCTCTTTTTGTTTCTAAGAATTCATTTCCACCATTTCAGAAACTTCTCTTGAAGATAGAGACTAAAACTAGGAAAAAAAACAGAATATGCTTGTATTTGATTTATGTCTTTCTTCTTTTGATCTTTTCTTTGTGTTTTCCTTTTTCTTTATCTTTCTGCAACAATTGCATCCATCCTGTTAACAAATTTGTTGCATGCTCATTCCACTACATTATAAGACCAACAAGGTCTGCATGTTGAACTGTGATTCCCTATGTTTGATTTGTATGTAGATAAAAAAAATAAGGCATGAACCAACATCTTGCAAATACCTATCAAACATTAGTAGGGTATGCAAGATTACTTGTGCCCTATGTCCATGGTAGCTTGTCTAGTAGTTCCCCTTCCAGTCTTGATTTAATACAAGTTTATGGTCTTTATTTGATGGGATCAAAGGATTTTCCTTTATATCAACAGAAAAGCATGGTTCTAAAAATAGAGGATTATCAAAAACTTGGATAAGTGTCTTAGCTTCTTCAGAAGAACTAGACTGAGATGACTGAAAAATAAGGTTGATCAGGCTCACTTTTAATTTCTAGGGTTAATCATTTTCAATGCTTCTGCTATGAGAAAGGTATTCGTTTGCAATTACATCTTTAAATTCGTTGAAAAAGGAGCTTAGTAAAAACTTCCAATACCTGCAGATATAACATAGACCAAAGGCGAATTTGATAAGGGGTTGGGGCCAATCTATCAGTGTAATTTCATGATAATATGTAAACCTGCAAAAGGAATGATGAAGGCACATAACCCGATATTTGGAATGAATACAACATCACATCCACGATCTAATGTGAATCATAAGTGATAGTGGGTTCTCAGGAAGGGATATCAGGTAGAATGTGTCACGTACGCACAAAATTGGTGCATGCAAACTCATGATTACACAAGAGCTACAAGAATAGTGCTATTCTTGTAGTGCCTTTTCCTTTCATTTAAAATCAAATTTAAAAAGAGGGAAATGGATTTAGGACGTTGGACAGATTAACCCATTATCTATCTTTAAAATTTTCAAACAAAAATACATGCAAAAACATGGAATCATAGGCTAATTCAAGTCTTTAAAATCATATCAAAACAAAACAAGGTATAATGAAAGAAACAAAGGATAGGATAGGTGAAGGTATTTCTCATCAATCGGTTACAAGATCAAGGACTAACACTTCCCTTGAACATAATGCACGACATAATGATTACGTGGCAACAAGACACATGAGCATGACTAATATAGTGCAACAACGCAAGAAGCATTGAATCACTCTCCATGATGACTGGAAGAGTAACCAGCCGAAGGAGTATATGTTACTCATATTACTGGTATGGCTCATAGCTAAGCTATAACCCAGCTATAAGATGGTGACTCAAACAGGTTAAAAAAAAACCTCTTTTTTTTTAATTTTTTTTTAGTGTCTCCTTCATGGTTAACGATTGCGAAAGAAAGATAAAAGTGTGCTTGAAAGTGTCTTTTTCATTTAGTTTTAATCAGCCTGAAAAAGAGTTAAAAGTATTCTCATGAGGTGTCTTTTTCATGTCTTTTTTGTGTCTTTTAATGAGTCTGAAAAATAGGTAAAGTTTACTTGACAAGGCGTCTTTTCATGTCTTTTTATGAGTTCGAAAAAGAGTTAAAAGTTTACTTGAAAGGTGTCTTTTCCATGGTTTAAAGAGCATGAAAAAGAGATAAAAGTGAGCTCGTCTGATGCCTTTTTCATGGTTTAGTGAGCACGAAAAAGGGGTAAAAATTAGATTGTCTAGAGAGAACGAGTGGCTTAACAACGTACTTCTATGTTCCCAGTGCATGGAACCAACATAAGCAATCATGAATGCAAATGGGTACTGGCAAGTGAGGTCCGCTCTTAGCAGTGTTTCTCTCCATGGGTAGATCAATGCAAAATAGAGGCTAAATAATATAAGAGGCAGATGGTCAAGGGCTATTGCAATAATGGTAAGCAGAATCTAGGAAAACAACAGCATGATGGAGTGCATGACATGAGCAACAAATGCACAAGTCACCGTAAAGCAATGTAAAAAGTTGGGAACCCCTCAGGATATGGATAGAATATAGATGAAGAGAGGAGAATAAGTCTCAATGTCAAGTCATGGTGGTGCTACAAGACGATTCTCAGGCCTATGGGAAATTTCAGCATGGGCATTGAATGGCAATGGCGCCAATAGAGGATAGGCACTATCGTATAAGCTACAATGTGCAAAAAGGAATGGCTAATGTCGCAAACTAATGGGATCAAACCTAAGGCACTATGATGGAAAAATGGATGGTTAATAATGCAAGATGGTATCACGAGGAAAAACCTATCCATGCATGCCAATTTAAGGACACGTACCTCATGTTTAGTGGAAGTCGCCATTTTTCGTAAAAAAATTCCCTGTAAACATGTCAACACATGTAAACTAGATTCCAAGGTCAAATTTGGGCAAAAATTGGCATAAAATGATCAAATAAGGTCCAAAAAGAGAAATGAATTACTTGTTCTCAGTGTGAAAAGGGATTTTTTTCTCACCCAATGGGTTATAAAAACAACTTACCATGGTAAAAAAATCAATTGAAATTTTCAAAGAGAGGAAATAGGAGACGTTGTGGAGAAAGCCTCCTCCAAGCTTGCATTTCAGGAGCTCATTGCAGGAGATCCATCCCACCAAATTATGATCCATTAGTTCTTGGTAAGTCTATATGTCCATGTGTTTCATTCCATTGGTTTGTTTTATCATTTTTTTTGGTAAAATTTTAGAAAACGGGCTCGAAAGCCACAACTTTTTATCACAGTCGTGTGTTGTTGAGTATGTGACTCGTGGCTTGTCGTAGGTCAGCCACATAGAGTCACACGACATGTTGTGTGTCACCTATGTTGAATCCTGCAACATGTTGTGTGTCTCTCATGTGGTAACCTATGACCACCACAGGGTGCCCATTGGGTTCCCTCAACTGTGGAAAAAGGGTCAAGTTGAGGGGCACCTCCAACATTTTGATAAATTTTGACTAATGGAAATTTTAATTGGACTTGTGCAGGTGACTGGAATCATGATTGAATGGAAGGAGAGATCCCATGAGGCTGATGACATTGCAGCCGGGGAAGATACCCCGACTCTGGAAGCCCTCCAAGATTGTGATTTGTTGAAGTTCTTTCGTTGTCCATTTATGGGATCCCATGACTACTAGGGGCACCTCCAACATTTTGATAATTTTTTACGGATGGAAATTTTAATTGGGCTTGTGCAGGTGACTAGAATCATGATTGAATGGAAGGAGAGATCCCATGAGACTGATGACATTGCAACCCAGAAAGATGCCCCGACTCTGGAATCCCTCCAAGATTGTGATTTGTTGAAGTTCTTTCGTTGTCCATTTATGGGATCCCATGACTACTTGCTAGATAAGCTGGTAAACTATTGTAACACGAAGTAGGGGTGCCTCATAGTGGAGCATAATGTGTTGTACCTAGAGTTAGATGACATTTATTTATACACAGGTTTGTCATGGTGAGCAGTGCCATGGAGGGGGGAAGGGATGTTGAGTGAAAATGATCAATCAACAATGGATTATATTGAGCGGTACTGCTAATATGGGTCACGGAGGATGAGAAACAAGATAACCATATGGGATATCATAGATTTTTCACTGAAGATTGTCCTATTTAGCATAATCTGAGTGGAAGGGTCGACAACACCTCACTTGGCAACGAAAGGGCACATGAAAACAACCCTAGCATGCTTTGAGCCAACCATATTCAACTGGTGTGAGGAGTTATTGTCAAAAATGAAGGTCCATCTCACCTAGTGTAAGAATGGGCACCAAAAGAAGTTTGGATATGTCACCATCCTGGTCACATTTTTCTTAGATAGGGTGCCTATATTGAGGCCCCAAGTTGTGATGGGTGACCCGTTCCCTAGTGATCTAAGAATCATGCGGTGGGTCGAGCAGATGAGCAAAGTTCCTGGGGAAAGGGGAGAGGATCATTACAGGATTGGTTTTGCGCATTGTTGGAGGCAAAAAATAGTGGTAATAGAATATTTCCCTTATGTGGGTGTTGACTTCACACAGGATCCAAAGCTTCCACTTCCCACGTACAAACCTTCTTAATGTTGGGGATTTTTAGACCTAGAGTTCATCCAGAGCATGTCCAACAAAACCCCAAAGCATCGGCATATCAATCCTCAACCAAGACCAATAGATTTGTGGTTGGTTCCTAGAAATGTTTTTGAACGTCAAGGCTAGCGGCAACAAAGGAACATATATATCACATCATGTCAAGGGTGTTCCTGAAAATAGTGTGCCTACCTCTAGTATTTATTAGATCTTCCATGGGAAATTCAGAGATAGGAGGGTATTCAATTTGCTTACCCTTAACAATAGCCCAAGCTTCATCAACCAACCTTACCACCTTAGAAAAGGCGGCATTAAAGTGAGAGAAGAGAAAGGTTGAGATATTTTGTTTGTTATCAACTTTAAAGGTAGCTAGGATACCTCTTTCAAAATCACCATCATCTGACTCATTCTCACTTGAGTCTTCTCTGCCCACCTCAAGAGGAGATTTACACTTCCTAAGGTGTATGATAGACCTACAAGTGCTTGTAACCTTGTCAATCACGGGGGTCTCCTAATTTCCCTTATCATTAATACTTTGAGCTTTCTCCATATTTCAAGTTTTTTGCAAATCAGTGTTCTCTCGTATTAGAGTATGGATGCAACTTTCCATTGAAGTAGGAGGTTAGGTGGGCTTGAAGATGGGAAAAATCTAGAAAAGGGTAAAATTGAGCTAAGAATAGACAAACTCTTTGCGGGGATGAGTTAAGGACTAAAGGGTAGTAGATTTAAAGGGAGGAAGATGGTGGCTAAACCACCTCCAGGGAGTTGAGGCTAGGGCTTTGTGGCAAAACAAACTAAAACTACAAAGTGAATGACAATAATGGATATGGAATCAAAGGAGTTACCTTTATTTCCTTGATACTTGATCTCTCCATGATGGAGAATGATTTGTATATAATTCTACGTTGAAGAATGTTGATGCTCAAAATGAGAATCTATTACAACACTCAAAACACCCTTGTAGGGCTCACAGGAGGAAAAAATAGGGATGGAAGTCCAGGTTAGGTTTAAAGCCCTAAACTTACTAACTACATGGTTAGATTAATTGGTTAAGGAAGTCAAGGGATTATTTACCCTTAAAGATATTAATCCTCCAATTTTGTGTGCATGTAAATTTTAACATGTGCCTTGCATCAGTGATTAATTGTCTTTAATGTTTAGTTAGAATGTAGAACTTGTCCTAATCAGTGATGTAAATTAAATTTTAGTGTGGAAACAAATGAATAAACATAAGAAATTTTATGGTAGTTGTATGTTAATTAAGTTAATGTCTAAACATTCTAGTAATATGAGTTAAAAATAAGTTGGAAAATGCATAGTCGGGTTGTTGATCCAATGTAAAATGCAGACATGAATGCTACATGCGGAAGCATACCAAAGTCAATACATAAATATAATCGAATTTGTGAAGTTAATCATCAACTCAATAGATTCTAAGTGACTATATGACAGACAGTCATAATCAATAAATAAATCATGCATATATATAGTAATTAAACAAGCAAAACAAGACTAAAATGTGTTTGTAAATTAAGCAAGAATGCTTTAAAAAACAAATAATATACATAGGGAAAGACAAGTGCATGTGTAACACCATGATTTTAACCCTTATGAACTAGAATGTGTTATGTAATTATGACTTAGGTTGGTGAGCCGGTAAAGTTGAAAAGGCGCCAAAGTGCCTAGAAAATGTAATACTTCATATACATTAATAAAATACATGGTTGGCTGCAAGACGGACAAGGACAAAAGAGATATGGGGCTATGACTCCACGAGAGAGGGGGCTTAAGGGGATAAGTCTTTTTATTATATTTTATTTACCCATAATTGATTTTATGGGGAAAAGGGGTTACATGAGCTTCTTAGGAGGAATGCCATGTGGTTCTTGTTTTCATGTAATTATATAAACCCTGCTCGTGGGTTGTTTGGGGGTTGCTCTTGGTTAATCATTTCATTTCAGAATTCCTCATTCCACTCTTACTAAATTTGTGTGCCCTTGGGGGGGAGCATGGAAATGAATGGTTGGAGGAGGAGATCCATTACTAGATGGATGTAATATATTAGTGATCATTCCAAGAGGGAATGGATGCATGTGTGCATGAGATTGATGGCATTTCATAAAGAACTGTAAACAACTAAGAATCCTTAGATTTTCCAAGAGGGATATTTCCTTACCGGTAGCACTGGAGCCCTAGAGAGAAATGGAACAGCCTGAGGGACTACATGGCAAAGAAAGGTGTTCATTTCTTTGGGTAATGCAGGCTGAGGGGAAAAGAGAGTTGGAAATTCGGATTTGTTGTGTGGTTGGGAAACCTGAGATCTAGTTATCCAAATGTTGTGTATTTTAGATTTTTCCTAGGACCCATCCTTATGGATTCATAGCCCTGGCTCGACGGTGACTTGTTGTTGAGAGTAAAAGAACAACAGTGTCTATGGTTGGGAGGAACGTCCTTGGTCTACAGCCAATTAGTGAATGGTTACTTGCAAAGATAAGTGCTCTATGTGTGTTTTGTACAGGGTATTTTCTATTGTGTATTTAATTAAATCTAAGACATATATTTATAATGTGCATGTCTCTTGGTTGTTTGTTGTGCATGGCACGTTTTTTATCTCTTTTATGATGTAGCATGGATCTTGATTAATGCATGTGAGTCTTCCATGCTTATTTTTCGAATTAATATTATTAGAGTTTGAAACCCATTTTGAAGCGTGTTTTGAAGTAGTGTGGCCATCTTGTGGGTGGTTGGGTACATTATAGCATGTATGCCCAAAGAAATATTTATTCATTAATGAAGATTTTTCTACAGTGAATAGTAACCCAAAATGGTTCTAACAATCGTTCTAGCTTGTTGTAAACAAGAGTTTTCCAAAACCATATGATGTTCACAACAATTTAAAGTCAAGCAAGATGAAGCTCTAGATGTAAAGCCTTTGCAAACTCCACACTCAGATTGTTTGAAGGGTATATACAATCATGACAATGTTAGTCATAGAGACATTGCAGAAAAATGCATACATGAATCACATAAATAGAAATTGTCTCTAGAGGGAAACACCTCTACTTTCAGCCTACTACTGGACCAACATGTCTGGCATTGCTACAATGGTTATGCTATTGAAGGACCAAAAGAATGATATTAGGGATAATGCAGCAGTAGAACAAAGCTATATTTGCTCTATGTTTTCTCCCTCTTTTTCTCAGGTACCCCTCTTCTCTTTTATAAGAGGTGGGTAGGCATTTGAAGAGCTATGATCCCTACCTCTTGAATTTACTCTAGAAATTGTTCTCTAGATCTTTTAATTTTGAATTTACAAGAGAAATATTTTTGAAGGTCATATAAGGTAAGGGGACTAAGTTCCTAGGTCAACTAAGGGTTTCAACTCACCTAGAATGTGCATGAAACTAATTTATATGATGCATAAATTCCTCTAACATCCATTTTAACTCAATTTCAAAATTTAACATCTCATCCATTATCTGTTCCGTGAAATATCCCTGATCCGGCTGATCAAGATATTTGCTACGATCCTACTGCTCCTACGTGCAGATCTGATACTTTGGGGGTTTCTAGATGCGTTTTAGGGTTTGATGTAGATGATCTTTGTTTATAGTGTTTGCATGTCAGTTATTATGGTTGCATGTAGATTATTATAGTTGCATGTAGCATAACAAAGGTTTTACAATCATAAAATGACGCATGCAATAGCAGATAAGGCCAATAACTCAATATCATGAATAATAACAGTGCATGCGTGGGAATACAAATCGCCTACTGAAATATATCAACTAAACGTCATTCAGATCTCATGGATCTGTACTGGAATACAATCAAATGACAAAGAAATACCCGTGACCGCAAGAAGACAGCAGATCTGCTGCATGCACGGATAGAATGACCAAAAT
>ML817452.1:22392-84812 GCA_009831015.1 Picea engelmannii | reverse complement strand
AATTAGGCTTAATTTATCGTTTAGCCTTAATTCCTCCTTATTCCTCCATCTGGTTCCCTGTTTGTGCCTGATTATAGTCTACGGGAACATATAGACTACTAAGTCACTCCCTGCTGGCCTAATCTTGGGGATGGGACATCACATTCCACACCATCAATATATATATATATATATATATATATATATAGAGAGAGAGAGAGAGAGAGAGAGAGAGAGAGAGAGAGAGAGAGAGAGAGAGATGTTTATTTATTATCAAATGTTACCGATAGTCTATCAAAACATGTTCTTAAATGCATAAATAAAGTTTGTCATAATATTACCGATGTCCATAGCAATCAACTTAATCACAAAGTTTACATGCATTATCAAAGTGTATACACAATCCCATTATACATCTTGTTCAACATAAAACATGGTCTTAAATGTCACACAGCAGGCTCATAATATCTCGTGTCAATCAAAGTAGCTCTATTAAAACCATGGAAATTTTCATTGCAGTAAGAAATTAGTGCCCATTCAAGTAGAATATTGTCAAAAGGTGGGATTTCTTCAATGGTGGCACTATAACAAGAATTTCTCTTATTTTCCTAATGTGTGACAACTACCTTTGAAATCTCTTTATCCCGGTTACACCATAATCATGATTATTGCAAGTAGCCTTACCGAAACAAATTGAGAATAATAAATGCTTTCAAATGCATGCACCAAATGTCTAAGATCAAATACTAAGGGTGTTTGTATATAATGAGTGGGTATAAAAAGCAAGAGCAAGTATAACAAGGTGGCAATATGGGAGAGAGACCTATTAATAAGCATTGTCAACATGGCACTTATCATTCCTTCATTCAAGATTAATCATTTAAGCACTTGATCTATCATATTAAACAACCACAAAAAACCATAGCTATGAAATCGTTCGTATTTGTCTTTACTTCAATGATGTAAAATTCTTCATGCATCAAGATCAACTATAAGTATCCAAACCAAGCACTCAACACAATAATCATGCTAAAGGCTTATCCTATGGAAAACTACTTTAGCCTTCACTTTTCTTTCAAACATGGTAAAAATTGAACCATACATGCATTAAAATATACGAGCTTGACTCATTGTAACAACTTTTAACATAGTCTAGGGACTAGCATCATATGCATCTACATCCCTCTTTGCATCCATATAAAAAAAAAAGACATGTATACAACTTCCAGGAAAAGGTGCAAACAAGCATAGCTCTAAGAATTCAATAATAGATGGCAAGCCTACATGGTTGTAGCATACTTCATGGATGGAAAAATATCCCAAAATGAAATTTTGTTTACCATATATATAAGAAATCAAATAGTTGTGCATATAAATAATGATGTGCTTGCACCAACAGAACCCATCCATGGCACACTATTAATAAAAAAAGGGATATCAAGGGTAAAACAACAAGATATCGAATGACCTAAGCTAGGGTTTGTTGCATAGAACAAACAATGGCAATCAAAGGATCCATATCTACTATCAATCAAAACCCCAGATATCATTTTAATTATATGAATAGTGCAATGCATCATGTCATGGCCTGCACTCGATGCATCAAGGGAAAATTCCACCATGACACAAGCACGAAATAAATAAATAAACCAAGAGTCATGTGGATGTCATGCAAGTGCTAGGCATAGGGCCTTCGAAATACCAAATCATCATAACCAAAAAATCACCCTCCCATATGAAAACATTGCTAGTAGGGTAAAGTTAATGCTAGGTCATTAACTCATGAAGGAATTCGTATTGAATGAAGGCTTTTCATTTCTTGTTAATCCATAAAATCCAAAACTAGGAGGTTGGTTGAGGTTGTAGCCCAAAAAACAAGCCAAGGAAAAGTCGTATATAAAGTATGCATAGGTATGATACCTTGGGTTAAAAATTTATTTGATAGAATGTAAATAATCAAAGGAGATGAAGGGATATAACATGTATGCTTAGAATCATATGCATGCAAGAGGTTGAAGGAAATTTGGCCTTTGCATGGAGTGCTTACTTCAACAAACAACAAATAGTGTTAGAACTCATGCATTGAAATCACAAGAGAAAAATGGGATACGTTTTGGAGAATAAAAGAAACATGTAGTAAACACCCATTATCACTCTTTCTTAGGCATGCAAAATAAACAGACAATGAAGGAGACCAAATGGCTATCGGGCCTACCTTCTTCCCATTGCAACTAGGCTACTTAGTTACCATTGTTTTCAAGATAAAAATCCACCAATGTTGCCTCTAGATACCTCCCAAACACATTGTGTGAGATCGGGATATGCAATTGAGATCAGCCCTCACCCTTGGCATTAAACACTCAAAATAGAAAAAAGGAGACTCGATATCAAGGATATGACCAAATCTTTCAATGTTTCAAGAAAAGGGATGAATTGGGTACTCTTCAATCTCAAAACCAAGGGACCAAATATATAGAAATCTCGGCCTCAATACAATAGCTTGAGGAGGTAAAGCTCAATAGAGGGATGACCAAAATGCCAAGTGAAAATGCCAACAACAAAAGTATGAAAATGCAATGTAAAACCACACAACAAATTGATATGTTGGATCAAATTGTAGTGTTGAGAATACAAACCAAGACATGCATGCACCTACCTTAACAACTCAATGTTGAATGCCCTATGCAGGATGGCCATGTGGCACTATAAACACCAAGTATCCATTCACAAATCACAAGGCAATCAAGAGGGTGGTAGGTAAAAACATGTATAGCTTATGTTTCCAATATGCATATTCTTTGTATGGGTGGACGGTAAAAACATTTGTAGCTTATGTTTCGCTTGTCTGGTCCAACTGCCTCGCACGCTTCCGGTGCCTGCTAGTGCTCCATGTAGACTCTCTGCATCAGTGGAAATCTTAACTGCCTGGCCATATCATCTTCTGGTTGCCGCACATCTTCATATGTTGTGAGAAATAATCATTCCGGGAGATTTCCCAGTGATTTGTTTCTTGATTCTAGCGGTCATCTTCTTGGTTTCCGGTGCAACTAAAAAAACTCGGACTGACGCGCGCTTGGTAGTCTTTATAATTGGCACGCTACTAACAAAACCCGGTCCGATGCAATATCTATGGAATTCTTTGCGCATTTCTTTCGGTGCATGCAAACCTATGGAATGAGCACGCGCAAAAATGGACCCAAAACTTTGGGTGCCAACAATGTAGTGATTTCTATAGAATATTTTAAGGATGGAAATTTATCTCAAACTATAGAAACCTTGGCGAATCTTACTAGTCCTTAATGTGCAAACTATAAAATGTTTGGTGATTTTTTTGTAAAAATATTCAAATTTCTAAGGATTTAAATATTTTTTATAAAATTTAGGTTATTTCTCAGGTAAAAAAAAATGTTCTATAAAATTTAGCAAATCATTTTTTAGAAAAAATGGAAATTAGTGAATATTTTTTTGGGGAAAAGCATGGAAAATAGCATATGGGCAATATATGGCCCCTAAAAATTTCTATGGGCCGTCAATTTCTCATAAGACTCTAGCACTTGAGGAGTACCTAGGTAATTGAGTAGTACAACTAAGGGTATGGTCAAGCATCCTTAGTTGCTTCCTTGAGATATTGGGTCGAGTACTATTGTTTGACCCCGCACATATATCATAGAGCTATAGCATGGGACAAACCCTTGTCTCTAATAACCTTGAAAACCCTAATCCTTGGGAAAGAAACAGGACAGAAAAGGAACAAACGAGATCCATTGTCGTGCAACCCTGCCTCCTGCATTCTGGTTACGAAATTCCTATAGAATTTTTCCTGTTAAAAATTTGGGCAATTCGTCACTATGGTATTTTCCATGCCAGAGTATAACTCTGTAGTAAAAAAGAGTATAGTGGTCCCATCAGCACCCTTATTCAAGACCTATTCCACTAGATTCCTCTCCTCACCCTGATCATAGTGGTACTTATCATTTTTAAGCCTGGTTTTTTTTGTGGACCCAATCCCCTTCCCAACACCTTTATTTGTGACCTATCCCATTGGATTTCCCTTTTCGCCCCGATCATCGTGGTACCTATCACTTATAAGCCTTTTTTTCCATGGTCCAACCCACCCTTCCTGACACCCTTATTTGACACATATCCCATTGGCTTTTCATTGTCACCCTAATCGCAGTGATATATATCACCTATACGTTTTTTTTTAGTGGACCCACTCCCCATTCCAGGCACCCCAACTTTCCACGTGGCCAACACTCGCACCCAAGAACTGTAGGTAGAAATCACCAAGAACAAGGCCCAGTTTGACCATTTTGAGGCACAGGTCTGAACTGAATTTTCCAAAGTTGACAATTGATTTGACCTATTAGAGGGAAAATTGGATAGCAAATTTGACAACCTCAATGTCACTCTAAACCAATTGTTGAATCGATCCTAGGACCCCCCCTTCTCTGAAAAACCCTCCCAAGTAGATGGTGTTGACTCCTCTCATACTATGGCCTTTCATTCCATCCCCTTTCATCATGACCCCCATCTTCCCCGAGTTGAGGTCAATAAATTTTACGGCTCCAATCCCATGAGACGGGTCACCCAAATGGAGCATTATTTCTCTTTGCATGGAAATACTGATGAGTTGGAATAACTCTGTTATGTTGTTCTCTATCTAGATCTTAAACATTGGCAATGGTGGAAATGGAATAAGAATGCATGCCAAGGGTATGTTTCTTGGACCCGGTTTGTTGCAGAGCTTTATGAACACTTTGACACCAACACCCACTATTTAGGATATTTGACCAAGTTGAAACAGTATGGCACAATGGAAGACTTTATAACTATCTTTGAGCACTTGGATTTCAGAATGGAGGGCATGATAAATTCATTCCTCCAGGAATGTTTCATCAGTGGAATAAAGGATGAAATCCATGCCTAGTCCCTCATCGCTCGCCCCTAGACTTGGTCAGAAGCTATGGAATGCACCAAAGAAGCACAATAGGTTGTATTTTCCCATAACAGAAAATCCTATTTTCTTCCCCACCCTCGACATACCAATCCTGCCCCTCCTACCACCCCTCTCAAGATCCAAAAATTAACTCAGGCAAAAATGGTTGAACACCAACTCAAGGGTCTTTGCTATAATTGTGATGACAAATATTTTCTTGGGTACAAGTGTAACGAACATAAAACATTTATGGACATTTTCGATGATGTTGCTAATGAGGAGGTTGACACTTCCTCTGTGGAAGAGCTACCCCCTATAGATGATACTACTCCACCCATTGATCCACTAGAAGTTGAACCATTGATTTCATTTCACGCCTTCACTAGCTTCTCTTCTCCCCAAACCCTCAAGCTCATTGCCTACATTAAGAATAGGAAAGTCATGATCCTTGTTGACATTGGAAGCACCCATAATTTCATTCATTGTCACATTTCCCAAGAAATCATTTTTTATATCGGTGCCATCAACAATTTTCAAATCATGATTTTCAATGGTTGTTCCATGAAATGTGGTGAGCGTTCTCAAAATGTGTGCCTACAAATTGGTCAGTACCACATGAAATCTCGTATGTTTTCTATCGACATGGGAGGCTGTGACATTGTGCTTGATGCTAAATGGTTACATATTGTGGGCCACATCCTCATTGATTTTAATGAATTAACCATGCAATTCCAATAGGAAGGACAACAGTATCAGTTCCAAGGCATCACAACAAGCTCCCTTGAGATCATCAGTTCCCATCAAATAGAAAATCTCCTAAAAGAAGGTTATCCAGGAATTATTTCCCAATTCCATTCCATTCAAGCAATTGAGACACCCTATGTGCACCCTGACCTCCAATCTATCCTCTCCCAACACCAAGTCATTTTTACCACTCCTCATGGACTTCCCCCTTCCCGTGGTGTTCATGATCATTCCATTCCTCTAGTCCCGAGCAGTCTTCCTCCCAATTTTTTCCCTTATCATCATCCCTTTGCCCAAAAGAATGAAATTAAGAAAATTGTTCAAGAATTACTCGATGTGGGTGTTATTCATCCTAGTACCATCCCCCCTCCTATGGTCATGGTACTCAAGAAAGAAGGCACTTGGTGCATGTGTCCAGACTTGCGTGCCCTCAACAAACTCACCATCAAAGACAAATTTCCCATTTCTATCATTGATGATCTCTTGGATGAATTGAGCGGTGCTCAGTACTTTACTAAACTCAATCTTCATTTTGGCTACCACCAGATACGTACGAAAGAGGAAGACATTCCCAAGACCACATTTAGAACTCAAGAGGGTCACTCTGAGTTCTTGGTAATTCCCTTTTTCCTATGTAATGCTCCCTCCACTTTGCAAAGTCTCATGAATCATGTATTTTGTCCTTTTCCCCATCTTTTTGTCTTAGTTTTCTCTGATGATAGTCTCATCTATAGCAAAACTTGAATATCCCATCTTGCCCATGTGGATAAAGTTCTCTGTCTACTCTCTCAGCACCAACTCTTCCTCAAACAATCTAAATGTGCCTTTGGAACCTCAAAAGTGGAGTACTTGGTTCATATTGTTGGCAAGGATGGTGTACAGGTGGATCCTAAGAAAATTGAAGCTATGAAGAATTGGCCTCACCCTAAAACTCGTAAGAGCTTGCATAGTTCTTGATTTTAACGAGCTATTATCACAAGTTTGTTCAAAATTATTGCAAAATTGCAGCACCTCTCACTACTCTCCTTAAAAAGAATTCTTTCACTTGGACTCCATCCGTCGATCAATCCGTCCACACCTTGAAAGAGGATATGTGCACAACTCTTGTCCTGGCATTTCCCGACTTCACCAAGACTTTTGTCCAAGAATGTGATGCTTCAAGGAAAGGAATTGGGGTAGTCCTCATGCAAGATGGCAGGCCTTTGGATTTCACTAGCAAACAACTTTTGGAGAGACATTTGAACCAATCAATCTATGTAAAGGAAATGTTGTCTATTTTTCTTCTTGTGAATGTGTGGAGTCCTTATCTATTGAGGTAGCACTTCCAAATTAAAACTGATCACCATAGCCTCAATTATTTTATGGAATACTGCATTTCATCCCTATAGCAACAAAAATCGGTGACCAAGTTATTTGGATATGATTATGAGATCATTTACAAGAAGGGAAAAGAAAATGTGGTTGTTGATGCTCTTTCCAAGAAACATGAAGAAGAAGGGTCCCTCTTTTCCCTCTCCTTCATTGTACCTAATTGGCTCCGAGGTGTTCACCAGGAATGGTTGCAAGACCCCAAACTTTCTTGCCTAGTCCAACAATTGCAACACCATTCTCAAGCTTCTCCAGGGTACTCTTGGCACAATGAAGAGCTTCGCTACAAAGGCCACCTGTATTCAAGCGAACAGACGCAACTTAAATCCATGGTGTTTTCTGAGCTTCATGATTCACCAATAGTTGAGCATTCAAGGTTTACCAAAACCTAAGAAAGGGTCAAACGTTCCTTTTTCTAGGATGGTATGAAACAGGACATCCACACCTTTGTGGATGAATGTGATGTATGGCAACACATCAAGGGAGAAACAGTCAAATCCCCGGGCATACTCCAACCACTTCTAATTCCCCCTGCTATTTGGAGGGATATTTATATGGATTTCACTATTGGCTTAACTAAATCGGGAAATAAGTCAATCATCATGGTGGTAGTCGATTGTCTTTCTAAATATGCTCATTTTTGTGTTCTTCAACACCCATTAAATGCATCCCCAGTGTTAGATTTGGTAGATCAAAGGTACTTCTGCATAGGAGGCACCCAGAGGTATTTTTAAGTGTAAAAGTGGCTATATGATGTTATGGGTCACTTTAGTAACTTAAGTGACCTCAATGAATGATTAAGTTGTGACCGTTGATCTCATGAGGGAAAGATTATATCTTGACCGTCAATCTCATTAGAAGACCAAGGGTTAGGAAAATTACGCTTTAAAAAAGGATAAAGGCAGCTCATGAGGGGGAGAAGCATGCACGCTTTGAGGAGAAAGGAGTGGGAGATGAAGAGTCACATTCCCAAAGAGAAGTTTTTGAACTTAGAGAAAGAGAACAACATCAAGAGGGAGTTGGCATGCATCCCTAGGAGAGGGATAGGCACACACACTCCAAGGAGAAATAACTCAGCATTCTACACCAATCCGTACAGTAGCCAAATTAGGAATCTATACAACATTAATGGTTGTCCGTATAGTTGAGAAAATGCACTAAATTTGAGGCAGCAAGTTCAGTTGAGTTTGGCATGAGTTTTGAGGTATTTCAGTTGTGGGAATTCGTGCAATTGATTATTGTGCATTTCTAGTTAATCTGGGCACATTTTTTCAGGACCATACAACTGCATTTATGTTGTACATGACTATGCAATGCATAGAAATCGAGGCAGTTGGGTTTGGCACGATTCTCAAGGAGTTTATGTGTTTATTTGTGGAGCTATGTTGTTGTGTTTAATGTTGTTTGTTTTGTTGTTGTTGTAACTTAGTATTTTCCCTAGAATCTCATTAATAAAATCTCCTTTAACTGTCATTCTTTCCTGTGTATTCTTCTTGGAGCATAGCCCATAATTTTCATGTGCCAAATGTGTGAATATGTATATTGTTCATTGATATTTCATTGTTGGTTTTAGTTTTAGATCTATGTCATTTAATGCTTCTTCTCATTAAGTACAATTCAGTATTGGGTTTAATGTTTTACTGTTGAAGCTTAATAGGAGGTTGAAATCTATGAATGACTCGGTGTATTTCTGAGCTATATTTTCTACATGGTATCATAGCAGGTGCTCTAAAGTTTAGTCGATAGTTTGGCACTTGGGAAAACAAGTGATTTGCTGAGATATTTTCTTGTAGAAGGGAAAAGAGGGTTCTTTGTCAAGTGGACAAAGATGACTTCCAGTATCAGGTTTGAAGATAGGTTAGAGGGGATCTCTAACGACTTGCAGTGGAAGGTGAGAATCACAAATGTTCTCAAGGAGAACAAGTTGTGGTTGTTTGTGAACATTGTCATGCCAGTACTTGTGTCAGATACCATAGCTCCGGATGTTCATGAAGTGAATGAAGTTAAGGCTCAGAGAATCATTTGGGATGGATTTTGAGACCACCTTATTCCACATTTGGCTAAGAAGAAGATAGCCAAATAAATGTGAGATGCTTGAAGGGTTTGTATGAGGCAAAGAACGAGAACCAGAAAATGGCTCTCCGGGACAAGCTCCATAGTACTAGGATGGCCAAGGGAGACATCATGGCCTCCTACCTCACCCAGGTTGCACAGGTGAAGAACAAGTTGGCGGATGTCGAATAACTTATTCCAGACTCAGATTTGGTGTTTATAGCCCTCAAAGACTTCACCAAGGAGTGGGAGGTTTTCGTGAAGTGTGTGGTGGGGAGAGAGAAATTCCCTAACTAGAGCAGATTGTGGGATGACTTTACACAGGAGGAGATCCAGGAGGGGTCTCTGGAAAAGGAAATGGATGGTGTAGATGACAAGAACGTTGCTATTGTGGGAAAGAGCAATGAGAATAAGAAAGACATGACCAAAGTGACATGCTTTGCATGTCACAAGATTGGCCACTACGTTAGCCAGTTCCCAAACAAGAAGAAGAAGAAGAAGCATGAACTAGAGGTGTCAACATTAGCAGATGTTGTTGAGTTTGTTGAGAAATATGAGAAGGAATTTTCTCTCATGACTAGTCCTGTGGGAAGTGGTTGCCTTGTGTTCGAGGGCATTGAAGTGTAGTTCGTAGATAGTGGAGCTTCTCGGCATATGACAAGAATGAGGTCAATATTCCTTAGTCTTTCATAAACAAACTCAGACTGCATTGTTGACAGTGGGGTCAGCTCATAACTTGAGTAAAAGGGGTTGGAAATGTTATATTCCAACTAGATTCAGGAGGTTTTCTAGAGGTTGTAAGGGTGTTGTATATTCCAGTATGACAGTTAACTTACTCTCATTGTCAGCTCCGGAGGTTGATGGATTTGGAGTGGAATTCTATTTTGTTCGGGTATTTTTATATCCAGAGGGAGCTACTCCAGACACAATAGTGTTGCTTGGTGTCTAGTATGAGAGATTGTATAGGTTGTTTGGATGACCTGTGTTGGGGTCCAGTGGATTTCTGGATTCAGATTCTATGTTGGAGAGGAGGAAGGTTGCACGAGAGAGAGAGTTGATACCGGGGACTAAGTCCTCTTATGGGTCTCTCAGAGGACTCAACATACATGAGTCGACACGGATGGATGCTCAGGAGAGAGTGAAGTATCCTATTAGCATGTATTCAGTTCATGGATCAATGGAGGTAACATCAAATGCTTCTAGTGTAGTGGGAGAAGAGGTATCTAGTTCAGAGGGAGTAGCTACGACAATGGATGGGATGATGGATTTGGAGACAGATTCTAGTGGAGGTACTAGAATTACCTCTCTCGCTAAGAGGGAGTGTTAGAGTTGGTAGCTCGGAGGTACTTCTACATAGGCGGCACCCAGCATGCGGAAGTGACAGAGCACATTTTCTCCCTAGTGACTTTATAATGTGTTTTTATAAAGTAACTTTATAAAGTTGAGTCTTTTATTTTTAAGTGTAAAAGTGACTCTATGATGTTATGGGAATTTTAGTAACTTAAGTGACCTCAACCAATGATTAAGTTGTGATTGTTGATCTCATGAGGGCAAGATTAGATCTTGACCATCAATCTCATTGGAAGACCAAGCATTAGGGTAGTTACACTTTGAAAAAGGATAAAGGCGACTCGTGAGGGAGAGAGGTGGCACACTTTGAGGAGAAAGGAGTGGGAGGTGAAGCGTCACATTTCCCAAGCGAATTTTATGAGCTTAGAGAAAGAAAACAACAACAAGAGGGAGTTGGAACAAATCCCTAGGAGAGTTATAGCCACGCACTCCAAGGAGAAACAACTCAACATTCTAATCCAGTCCCTACAACAACCAAATGTGGAGTTCGTACAACATTAATGGTTGTACATATAGCTAAGAAAAGGAATTAAATTCAAGGCAGCAAGTTCAGCTGAGTTTGGCACAAGTTTTAAGGTGTTTCAGTTGTGGGAATTTGTGCAGCTGAGTACTGTGTGTTTCTAGTTAATCTGGGCACATTTGTTTAGGACCGTACAATTGCTTTTTTGTTGTACATGATCATATAGTGCACAATAATTGAGGGGGTTGGGTTTGGCATGATTCTTAAGGAGTTTATGTGTTGATTTGTGGAGCTAAGTTGTTGTGTTTAATGTTGTTTGTTTTGCTATTGTTGTAACTCAGTATTTTCCCTAGAAGATCATTAATAAAATCTCCTTAAACTGTCATTCTTTCCTGTGTATTCTTCTTGGAGCATAGCCTAGAATTTTCAAGTGCCAAATGTGTGAATTTGTCTATTGTTCATTGATATTTCGTTGTTGTTTTTAGTTTCAGATCTATGTCATTTAATGTTTCTGCTCATTAAGTATAGCTTAGTATTGGGTTTAATGCTTTACTGTTGAAGCTTAATAGGAGGTTGAAATCTGTGTATAGCTTAGTGTATTTCTGAGCTATATTTTCTACACCTAATGACTCAAATTTTCATGGATAATATCTTCAAACTTCATGACGTGCCTCATTTTATTGTCTCTGACAAAGATCCAACTTTCACCAGTAATTTTTGGCAAGAATTGTTCAAGATCCAGGGAACCCAATTGCATCTCAACATTGCTTATCATCCCCAGACCGATGGCCAAACTGAAGTTGTCAACAAGTGTTTGGAAACATATTTGTGGTGTTTTGCATTTGACAAACAAAATCAGTGGGATTAGTGGTTACCCTTAGCTGAATGGTGGCACAACACATCTTACCGTACAACTACTCGCATGACTCCTTTTGAAGCAGTCTAGGGATAAAAGCCACTGTCATTTCTCTCATACATGTCAGTTGCCTCGAAGGTTTAGGAGGTTGAAAAAAATATTACAGTCCGAGAGGCCATTCTCTATACCCTCAACGAAAATTTGGTCATGGTTCAGAATCGCATGAAGCATCAAGCAGATCAAGGTCATTATGAATGTCAATTTGTTGAAGGGGACCAGGTGTTTCTTCGTCTGCAACCTCATAAGCAGACTTCACTCAAAGTTGAACATTGACAGAAACTTGCTCCCAAATTTTATCGTCCTTATACAATTCTCAAGTGAGTGGGGCTAGTGGTCTACCAGTTAGCTCTGTTGAGTCATTCTAAGCTCCATCCTATTTTCATATCTCATGCTTAAACAAAGTGATTGGAACTAAGTGCCAAACTCAAACCAGTCTCCCTGAGTTGGATGAAGAAGGTTCCATTTGGTTGCAGCCATAAGTAGTCTTGAACTAGCGAGAGTGTCATCTCTGTCAGTGCACCATCAAATAAGTGTTAGTTCAATGGAAAGATACAACTCCAGAAGATGCCACCTAGGAGCCGACCACCATTCTACAACAATTTCCTCATCTCAAGCCTTGAGAAAAAGGTTATTCTTCAAGGGGGAGGGTATGTTAAGGACCTAACCTCCCTAACCCCTCACATAGGTAGAATAATATATTTTCCATGTAATAAAGGGTGACATTAGTTGATAAGGCCTATTTACTAAATGTGAACAAGAAGCTTTCGCTTCTAGAAAGATCTTTATCTACAATGTTCTTTAGGAGATAGAATTAATATAAATAAGAGTAGGAGGCATGAGAAAGTCTTGTCTTGAGAATTATTGTAATAGAGCGCTTCTCTACTGGAGGTTTCCCCCTCAAAGTGGCAAGTGAACATTGCTTTCTATCATAAAGGTAGCATTATTTGTTGGGGTTCTCTACATTTTGTTGTTCTGCTGGTATTTTCTGCATTATTTTTGTTTTTTGCTTAATATAATAGATTTGTTATCTAACAACTTATTGACAATTGATTTATTCTTTTGATGTAAGCTATCAATTCTAAATTAGACACATCATCCATAAGGTCATTAATAGGTGTATCTCGCCATGATAATAATTCTCTAATTTGCTTAGAGTCGCCACTTTCTCAATCACGACACTTCTTCCTTCATTTTTTCTAGTAATGCCCATTATCTTCTTTCGAATGACCAAATCTTACATAGTTTGATCACTCAAATCATCATACAATTGAGTATCAAGCTATTCTTAAGTTCCAAGTATATCTTTATTCTTATGTTGTTGGTCATTTTTCGTTGTCTCATTTGCTTTAGTTGCTTCTCTCAACTTTTGTGCATCTTCATCTTCTCTCTTAACCTCTATTGATGCTTCAGTATTTTCCTCTACTTCTAATATTTCCTTTTCTTTGGCAACCTTTTCTTGTTCTCTCTTTTTTGCTTCTACTTTCTCCTCTTCCTCCTTTTTTTTATTCTCTAGTTCTGCTTTATCTTCTTCCTCATGTTTCTTCAATTCTGCCTTTATTTTTTCCCCATCCTCAACTTCCCTTTTGAGTCTCTCTACTTTAGTTGCTTGTTTGGATCTCAGATTTGCTTCTCCTTTATGTTTCTCAGCCTCATCATTCTTCTTTTTTCCTTCTTGTTCGTTATCATTTTGAGAGGATGAGGATTGTCCCTTTGGCTTGATTTTCTCCTTCACTTGTTCCCATGAAACACCATTCTCATAAACTTCTTTGTGGTCCCATTTCTCATTAGCATATATCTGAGATATGTTCAATAGTTGACTATGATTCAATACTAAACCCTTAGGATCGTGCCTTCTAAACTATGCGTGAAGAAACCTATATTCCAGCATAGCATTAGCTTCCTTTCTTGCAACTTTGAAACTAGTCAAACCATAATAGTGAATGTACATATTGTAAGGAATAAAGCATTTTCTCTTATCTTTGGTTAATGAGGCATTAAAAGCATGAATAATAGTTTGATAGGCTATCTCTCCCAATATTAACCTATTTGTCACATGACATGGCAATAAGCATGGAGGAGCAATTACTCCATAGATTCTCAAATAAGTATGGTGTTCCTGTAAGTACCAATTACCAATACTACCAAGCAAAAAAAATGCATCTTTTGATAACCTTGGAGCATGTTTGAAAAACAATAACTTATATATATGTGCAAAGAAATCATCACATATCTTTGCGCAATTCTTCTTATACTTGTTCTCCCACAAAGTTTGATAATACACATGAACTGGATTCCCTGCAATATTCCAAAACCAATGCTTTCCTACAAAGGGATTATTGTCACATATATTATCCAATAAGTATGAGGCCATGTAAATTGTAGGAAGAATTTCAGAATTAGGCTTATTGTTCTTTTCCAAAGATTTTTGCAAAAAGTGTGATAATATTGTTAATGATTTAAATATAGAACACCTAGACACTACATTGTGAACCACTAAAACCCATGCATCTTTAAAACGAACACAGTTTGGCTCATCATACAATATACATATCATGACAATGACATAAATGTATGGATCTCTTAGATTAGTAACTATATAGACACTGTCACCTTTTGAAAAAAATATCTTCCCTACAATTCACCTTCCTACCAATATTTTCTTCACAACATGATTTTTATGAAATTGCTCCACCCATCTTGTGATCAAATGTACTTCAAACTAAGACAATCTATAACGCTTTGTAAGATCATCAATGATAGTTTTTCTATTGGTGTATGTGTCCTTGAGTATCCATTCAATCACCTATAAACAAGGAAATACAAAAGCCATAGTTGTTGTGTTAAAGAGATGAGACCTTATTATATTTGTAAACACATTATCATCTACATTGTTGTTGGATGGGTCACTTGGAGGACTTACATTGGGTAATCCTCTTCCTTAAATCTCTCCCCATGTAGAAAAAGTATGCTTTTGTATCTTAAAAAAGAGTCTTTAACATTCTCAATATCAAGTTTAGCTAGTTCATTGACAAATACAAATGGATCTAATGTTTCCTCCATCTTAGTTTCTAGTGTCTCACGAACTTGCTTCACTTCACTTTGTTTATTTGATTTAGGACTTTTCTGTGTAGTGGTTTTCTTTGGAGACATAATTTCTATAAAATTTCAAGATAATACCAAAGTTACTTGACTTTACATTTCATGCGGAAAAAATGTTGTTTTTCTATGCATGGTTGATAAAACCTAAGATGCAAAAGAGGGCACTTTCTTAAAAAATTATAATTTCATCTTTTAATTGTATGCATTATGAGAGGGATTCAAAATTTGCATTTCATTCACAATTGAAACCTTCATAACTAGCTTGGAAGAAAAATATTATTTGATAGAACTTAAAAACTTTTACCACAACGTTAATAAACAATATTATGATAGACCATAGCGGATTTCCAAACTTTTAATGGTGGGTTCTTTTAATTTTGACATGCAAATCCTTGAAGAACAAGCTGGAAAAGTGTTGAGATGTGCAGTAGTTTTTAAAATTTGCATGTTATGTCATTGTGGAAGTTTCGTCGAGATTGTTGTGGAGCAAATTTTATGAAAGTTATTAATTAATTATGTATATATTTTTTTGTGAATATGGTGTGGTGAGTTTATAAATTTGTGTAGAACATTTTGTCGCAGTTTAATTATTCTATGTTTTGGTCATTTTTTGGGATATTTTCTGTTTAGTTTTGTTTGAATTCGGCAAGAAATTTTTGAATTTGCAGATTTGAGTAGTTAATTTTGTATAATCCGAATGCTCCGAGGGTTTTTCAGCATGTTGACTCTATTTTTACATTCAAAAATGTAATTTAAACAACAAAAAATTGTGATTTTGTGCATATTTATGTCGTCCGACTTCGACGAAAAGATCAAAACGTAGAACAATTAAACAACAACATAACTTTTTCTTTTATTTCACTAAGCAACACCACATCCTAATTTTATGAATAAGTTGTGGCAAGTTTTAAAAAGTTTGATAGTTGTAAGCTAAAAAACTATTCACCTATAGATTTTATGTGAAAGTATCGCAAGTTTGATAGATGCAAGCCTTATGCGATGAGTTTTGTAATGGCGTTGTCTAAACATTCGACCTTTTGAACTTTTTCACTAAAATGCGACGAAACAGGTCTAAGTGAAATCGCCATTTTCTCTTGTTTAAATTGCATTTTTGAATGCATAAAGGGATTCAACACCCTGAAAAACCCTCAAGGCACTCAAATTATACAGATTCAATCACTCAAATATGGAGTTCCAACAATTTTTGGCCTAATTTTGAAAAAAACGATCGGAATATATGCCCGTAAAAATGCCAAAAAATTTAGACTACCTCTTTTGAAACTTTCTTGTAACAAATTTTAAAACTTTTCTCTAATGAATTTATCCACAAATTCTCACGTGAAGAAAGCTTGCAACGGAGATTAGAACTTTTATGTAGTAAAAGTTTGAACCTTTTGCCACAACAAAGTTTGGGAAAAGTTTGAACTTTTTTTCACAACAAAGTTTGGGAAAACACCCCAACTATGATGAAAGTTTAAAGGAAGCACCGCAATGATAGGTCTTGACATGTCCAAGATCAAATTAAACTTAAAAGAGATGCAAATCGAAACTTTTGATCAAAAGCAAAATTTTCAATAATTTTTTTGAAGTGGCAAAGACTTTGAAACTTATCGATCTGGAAAGAATCCAGAAAGAATGTTGACTCAAGCAAAAGCATAGGAAGCTAAAAATTGAAACAAACACGATCACTAAAAAAGATAAAGTTACCAATACTTTCAAGATCAAGTAAAAAGTTTTTTAAGTTAATATTGAAAGCTTACGCATGATGATGAAAGAGCCAAAATGAAAGTTAGAGGGGTAGTCTAAAGTTTAAAATTAAATTTGGGGTGTGTTGAGGACTCAACAAATGGAAATACATTGGATGAACCAATAATTCTTTGGATAGTAATTTCAAAAAAAGCAATAAAGAATTCATTTTAGGCTTCTTCAAATAGGCTTTAGACTTTGACAAAATGGGTCATCACACCTTTTTCACCCCTTGATAAAACTCTTAGGCTTTCTTTATGACCTAAATGAAGAAAATTGGTTAAGTTGATTAGAAATCCAAAAAGAGTAAATTTTTCCCTTAGCACAACTTAGCCAATATGACTATAACAACCTAAGACTACTATCTTCAAGGATTAATAATTATATCTTCAAATTAACTCATCAATCTCATAGTGTTGTTCTCCTTCCTGTGAACTTGCATAGCCCTGATGAAGTCACCTTGATACCACAAACCTTGCTTTGCTACCAGTGAGCGTCCACAACCCTAGCAGAGATATATGCATTCCCCCATAATAGTTGTATTCATTTCCTCAATCTCTTGTTTCAAATTTTTTTATTGTATTTATTTCAAAAGATAAGAGGAACATCAACTTTATTTATCTTATAGGGATGCTATCTATTTTATGAGGTATGATTAAGCTAGCTCAAGTTTTTAGAGTGATCCTTTTCAAACAAGTAAGTTATACTTTTATGTTTCACCTTGAACTAAGGTTGTTGATTTTAATGTGAAGGTGTGACTTGGGCTTTTCCAACTAAATAACCAATGTTTAATCATAGATGTTTTGAGATTGCTCTCAAGTTCATCAATTGGAAAACTTGTCCATAGCCCTAATGGAGATATTTGCACTCCCCCATAATAACTATACATCTCTTGTTTCAAATTTTTTTACTGCATTTATTTTAAAAGATGAGGGGAACCTCAAATTAATTTTTCTTATGGGGATGATATATGCTTTACGAGGTATGATCAAGCTAGCTCGTATTTTTACAGTGATCCTTTTCAAATGAGTAAGTTTAGACTTGTATGTTTTAGCTTGAACTAAGGTGGATAATTTTAATGTAAAGGTGTGACTTAGGATTTTCCAACCAAATAACCATCGTTTAATCATAAATGTATTGAGATTTTCAGCAAGTTTATCCATTATAAAACTTGTATGTTCCTCTATTGTTTAATTCTTCAAAGTCCATTTTTGTATTCTATTGAAGGAAAATTTCCAAATACAACAAAATTTTCAGGGTTTGCCATATGCACCTAATTTTGAGGACTCAACTAGAGCAAAACAATACTTAAACAATGAAAGACTTAAAAGAAAAGTGGTTTTCTAGATACAATCCTTAAAATAAAGTGAAAAGGAGAATAAAAATAGAATGCCAAAACCTCAAAAAAATGCTTAAGAAATGAAAAGCTCGAAATTGATAAATGAAAAGCAAGTTAAAAATAATATTTACAAGCTAATTACATGCAAGCAAGCAATCAAAATACATTTTCAAATTCTAGCCATTAATAGGAAGAAGATCAAAGTCTCCTTCTGGATTCTTCAATTTGTAAATGTCAACTTCTATTTGTTCTGTAATATAAAAAGGGCCAAGCCACAGTTGTTGAACTTCATATGTTTTCCTCTTTGCTCGTTAATTCTATCCCATTTTAGAACTAAATCCCTTATTGAAAATCTCTTATCACCACTACGGTGTTTATCAAATCATCATTTCATGATTTACTAATTAGTAGCAAATCTTTGTTTGGATTTTCAATTTCCTCTTCTAGCAGGAGTGATGTGTTGATTTTGGATTGAATCGTTGAAGAGGGTTGCCCTCGGATAGATTAGGAAAGTTGTAATAAAGGCAGGAAAATATTAGGCGGTATAATTGCATATTTTCCATAGACCAAAAAATAGGGAGATGTCCCCAAAGCAACTTTCGGTGTTACTTTATCATCCTATCAGCCATTAGATAATGTATCATGCCAAATTCTCTAGTTCTAGGAAGAGGGTGGCCTACAACCCAAGTTACAAAAAGGAAGACCTAAAAACAAACATTACAAGGGTGTAGAATTATTGCAATATTGTAAGAACTAGAGATTTTCAATAAACATATATAGGTTGCAAGATCATATTGCAAAAAATGGAAAGGGCCACAACACTAGCAAATATGAATTCAAACGGTGATGTCATTTCACATTCTAACTTCTATGTTCATGGAGATTAGAGTCAAATAGCATAATAATTATATATAGATAGGTAGCCATTAAAATGCACCTTTTCAATGAGCCTTCAATGGAATCTTGGTAGCCAAATCTTACCCAAAACATATGAAAAATGGTTGAAATGGACATTGTTGGTGCCACATATTGATTCATGGGTATTAAAACCCCTAGGCACTTGAAATACACAATCTCAACCATTGAATTTCATCATTCTAACAATGCAAAACTAAACTTTACCCAACTGAATTCCATATTCCAAAAGTTCTTAGAATTTCTAGAGAGGAGAATATGTGACACTTTTTATATCAAGAAGCATTGTTAAGAAATTTTTTTAGCATTAACCATGCAAAGTTTTTCATACTCAAGTCATTAATTGTGATCCATTTCTTATGAGCATGATTTTGCAATCACCAATTTATTGTGTGCTTGAATAGTCCACTCGGTGCTCATTGCATCGAGGGATGCACACAAAGTGAAGGAGTGGGATTGAAACTAGTAAAATGAATCACATAACATTGATCGTCAGTTATGGGACTTTCACCGAGTAACAAGGTCTTCCTAGGAAGATCACCCACCCCATTAGGACTATGGCTCAAGCATGCTTAACCACAAATTTTTCTCCTATAGTCAAGATTGCTTAGCTTACTACCCCATTTGCAAAATATTGGCAATTATTTTGCCTTATGAGTCATTCATCCATAGCCCCTTTCTCATTACATAAGCATGTGGATGGCTTCCACAATTAAATATTATGAAATCTCATTTTTTGAGATACATTGTGCATTGTATTTAATGCTCAACTCATTAATTAAGGTCTATTTCCCATAAACATTGTTCAGTAATCACCAATCTCTCATAAGCTTGAGTGGTCTACTTACCGTGCATTGTAACAAAAGATGATCATACAATATTTCATAATATTGCAGTTTAAAAGCCCCCCCTACATACTTATAATGGATATAGTTGGAATGCATTGATTTGTACTACTATATAATAAATGTTGGAGTAATGATTCATTTGTATGTTCTAGATTTAATTATTGTTTATGTAATCATATCTCATAGAGATATCTGTGAGATTGAGATCATATTTGTTGAGTGAATTAAGAAGTGATTGTTGAGATATTGTAGGAAATGATAACTTCCCGAGACATCTCTTCTCCTGTATAAATATATGCTTTGGTAATGAGAAAGTTTGAGTTGGGTGTGTATTATTGTTAAATATATTTGCTCCATTATTGATGGTGTAATTCTTCATTTGATATCAGAGCAATAAGTTGTCATGTTATCTAAAGAAGATATTAGTTGTTCAGAGAGGACGTGATTGAGAGGGCTACTTGCAATTTTTGCATAACCCGTGTGAAGTTTGCAATTGCATGGAGAAAGAGCGTTTGGTGTGAGCAAGTGTGTTTGGTGTGAAGGAGCTTGTAGAGTGTAGGAGCAACCATGATACAGCATGGAGTTTTCAACAACATGGAGTAGTTTTGAAATCACAAAGCTTCTGAGCCGACTGGGTTTTCTACAATTATGTGGACTGGTGAGAAGATTACCAAGAGGTGTGTGAGTGCCAAGAGGCCATGAAACTTCCAAGAACCATGAGTCTAGCAAGAACCGTGCGACTGCCAAGAGGCATGCGACTAAAGCGTTGAAGTGTGCACCAGTGGTGTGCGACCACAGTGTCAATAGTAGCTTTTATGGATCCAATTTTGTTTTAGATAGCAAATCATTCACGTCAAGGCAGGTTTACTATCTTATTAAATGGGAGGTATGTTTGTTGAATTGTGAATGTGAGAAAATAATTTTTTTGTAGGACTAGAATTTTTTTGCAAGACACGAATAATGTAAATGTTGGGTATGTGTTATATGCTTTTCAGAACTAGAATTTTTTTGGCATTTTTTGCATCCATTTTTTACTGGTTTTTTGTCGATGTTTTTCTAATTTCGGTTAAGGAATTAGGGTTGTTGACTAATTTGGGTCAATGGATTAGGGGTTTTGGATGTCATCAGATCCTATGAATATTGTATTGTAAACAATGAAGATATGATGAATAGAATATTAGAGGTGCCACTCTAAACAAGTTGGTTTTCTGGGTTTGGGTTTCCAGGGTAAAAATCTTTGTGTAATGTGTGTGTGCCATCGTACTTCTTTTGTTTTTATCAAGAACATATTTGCAATAATTAATTGCACAAGGTTAAAATCTGCGGTAAAAGGTTATATTATCTTTTGTCTCTTATTAAGAGATAATGTCTTGAGGGAGTTTTGTTATTAACCTTTGAAGAATTGAACTTCTTTGGAAAGATTATAACACCTTTATTTGAAAAGGTTATGATCTCATTAAGAGAGATATTGAGTGGTGAATTTCAAATTGTGTAAGAAGATTTACCCCTCATTCGCCTTGCATTGAGACGCCTTTTGTTTGTACTTTGTAAATTAATAAAAATATATATTTTTGGTGGTGGTTGAGTCCCATGTTTTGGGACAAGTGCTCTCATCCCACAGTAAAGTACACATTGTGTTGTTTTTTGCATATTCTCTCTCTCTCTCTCTCTCTCTCTCTCTCCAATGGTGACAAGCAATATTGTGTTACCTAAACTTCTTGGCACAAATTATTTTTATTGGAGCAAACACATGCAAACCATACTTATCACTAAATATTTATGGGAACTTGTAATTGATGGAATATGTTATGCCTTCCGATGAAGAATTTAAACCATTGAATGTCAATAAAAAGCAATCTCTAAAGGAACTTATAAATAAGGATAATGAAGCACTTTCTCTTATAGGGAGTGCAATTGAAGAATCTATTTTTCCAAGAATCATTGTTGTAAAATCTGTTAGAATTAGGGAAACAAGGTAGAAAATTACTATCTCTTAAACTTGATAGACAAAAAAATCAAACCTTGGAACAGTAAACTAATACAATACTGCTTAGAAAATCAGATCAGAGAAACAACAATTAGATTTGGGCTTGTAAACAATTTATGAGTGTGCACTAAACACATTTTTGAAATGATAGCAATTAGAATCAACCAGAAATAGGTTTACACCATACACCTATTCTTGAGTGTACACAAAGATCAGATCTAAGATTTTATTATGTTCACAGTCAGTGAATGGAATCAAACATAAACTCTTTCTTAGAGGTAAGATACGTCACAGATCAAAGCAATAACTCTAGATAAGCAGATTTGAACATTTACTAACAAATCTAACAAAAGCAGATCTAAGCATTTGTTAACTGATCTAAACAAGTAGATAACAGATCTAAGAAAACAGATCTAATCATTTGCTAACATATCTAAAGATAACACATCTAACAAAAGCAGATCTAAGCATCTGTTAACTTATCTAAACAAGTACATGCAGATTTAACAATAACAACATACAGATCTAAAAATGCATCTGAATCAAGTAGCTTACCTTGATGTCTTACCTCTGATCATTGAAGGAGTTCATGCCACACAAGAGATGAAGTGCCACAATTAATATGCTCAGAAAAATTCCAAGTTCATGGATCTACCTCATGGGTGAGATCTCTTGCCAAGAGAATTATAGGACTGTTTAAAAACCCCACCAGAACTTCACACATATACACTGAAAAACACCCCACAAACCCTTATGCATAGGAAGGGCAACCAGGAGAATGAAACGGTTGCCTTAAGGATGGCCCAGCCACCTTACTTAGGGTGTTGCGGCCCTCACAAGAAACTCATATAGGGGACAGCAGGTTGTCGAAGAGGGCTTCCTGATTAATGGAATGAAAGCTGGCAAGTGGAGAGCAGCTACACCAAAGACTCAGCAAAAGACATTCATCATACTCATAGTAGCAACAAACAATCAGCAAGGACCTAGAATAAAAACCAGCCACAAAGGAAACGACTGAAAGGTTGTCACTGAAGGAGCCGCTAAACTGATGCAAGGAGGTTGAAATTGTTGCAGAGAGAGCAATCCGCCACATTTAGGAGAGAGTGAAATAATATGAGTGAATGAAGTGGGAGGGGTCTATATTTATACTTTTGGGTGAGGGCTAAATAAAAGAAATAATAATAAAAATAATATATTTAATTAATATAAATATTAATTAAATATATTTTCAATTTCTATTAATTAATTATTTCTTGTATTAACCCCTAAAAAATACAAAACACAAACCCCAAACAAACTCAAGCCACAATCCAAGGGTGGAGGGTTTAGGAGATGTTTACACATGTCCATATAATTCTCAAGGTGACCTTTTTAACTTTATCATCACTGCATATGGGATACATCCCTCATGTGGTCATGCCTGCCTTCAAAGAGGGTCATGCACCAACAAACACCTGATCAAGGACCAGTTTTCCCCATAACATTTATGGGGTCTTATCCACCAAGGTACAAGACCAAGGATCAACCCATGTCCTAGACATGGGTACCCAGGAAGGTGTCCAGGGGTCCTAGACATATCTAGGGACTTTAATTGCTTGGTCCCGGACCAAGAACCCCAGGAGTGCACTGGGGGCCCTAGATCTCGGCTAGGGTCTTTGCCATCCTTCCGGAGAATGGCTCTTGGAACTGCTTTAAATTCAACAAAATCATCCAAGCAAACATGGGCCATCTTAAAGAACACATATGAAGGTGCGGTTGTAGTTAAATTACAAACATTAAGGCGGAATTTTGAAAACACAAATATGCATAATAATGAATCCATTCTTGATTTCATCACAAAAATGCAAGATCTTGTTAATCAAATGAGCTCATTAGGTGAAGATATTCCGGAAAGAAGACTACTTGAGAAATTTTTAAGAAGTGTTTTGCCCAAATTTCAAATGGCCACCACCAGTATTATAGTCTCCAAAGATTTAAACACAATTAAAATTGATGAATTGAGTGGTTATTTGCTAACTTTTGAAGAAGGTAATGCAACTGAGGAAATGGAACATGTTTTTTCCACCAGGCATAGAGGAAGAGGAAGAATCAGGGGTCGATATCATAATCAAAATTAGAATAGGCATCCACAACAGTCACAGAATTATCAAGGAAATGCATCAACCTCAAGAGACAAAGGAAAAAGTCCAAGTCGGTTCAAAGGAAGAAGTAGAGAATGATCTTATGGAAGGGGAAGAGGAAGAGACGAATCTCGAGAAAGACAAGGATTATAGTGTTATTATTGCCATAAATTTGGTCATCTTGAAAAAGATTGTTATGCAAAATTGTGAGATATTAAACATAAAGGTGCCAATTGTTGATGTTTTGGTAGTTATGGGAGGTATTAACCTCCACATGTAACCTTTCACTTAGAATAGAATATTTTGGAAGCAAGTGAACCATTAAACAGATGTGTGGAAACCCTAAAGCACAAGTCGGCCTACCAGAATAATAATATTAGATTATTATCTTCCAGAAATACAAGTCGGCTCCACAGGAAAAGATAAACAAAAAATATAATTACCAGAAAGTCAAGTCAGCCCAACCAGAAAAGTCATTGGATAGATTAATATAAATAAAGGACGTTTTAGCTCATTTGGACAGCCAGAAAGTGTACAATTCTTGTGGACAGTTGCAGTTACAACTGCAAGGAGGAATAAGGGTGCATAGTCATCTCTTGGATCTTGGTATCTCTCTTGGTGATTTTTCTTGGTGATTCTCTTGGTGGTTCTTGGTGAAACTCTTGGTGATACTCTTGGTGATAGTATTACTAAGTATGGCACAAGTATGAGAGAGTAGTGCAGTTGCAGCTGCTACAATTGTGTATGGTAATTGTTCTATGGAGACTCTCTCTCGTGTGTGCAACCCTTGGAGAAGGAGCGCTCTACTTGTCTTGAGTTGTTGTTGCAGTTAGCAGCTAGGGTTTATCTGTTGGTTCTGGAGTAGGCTTGTCGAAATTATTCTAAGTAAAGGTTATGATGCACAGGGGTGGCCTTGTGCCTATGGTTGGGTGACAGTGATGTGACATTGTCTATGGTTAAACGAGAATACCAAAATTTTAACATGGTATCAAAGTTGGTTTCCTTTGTAACAGTCTAACCGTTGGAAGGAATATCCTCAGCTTCCCCTTATATCAAGCTCATTGAGCACTTACTGAACCCACTAAGAAGGTTGCCTATGTAGAGTGCATCTCTTCCCTGGATCAAATCTGAAAAAAATTTAAGCTGAGTAATTAGGGTTTCCTCATAAAACCCTAGGTTTGCAGTGCCAATTCCTTCATGCCAGTTGTAGCACCAGTTGCAATACCAGTTGCAGTGAAAGTTTCTATGAAGTTTTGGGACTAATATTTGGTGCATCTCCAACTACCTTTAGATTACAAGTTAGAGCACCTTTGAAGTTTTAAGGTTCATCATTGTTTGTCATCATTGTCAAATGGTGCCACTGCCTGCCAATGTTGCCCAAGGTATGTACTCATATATATTTAAATTGTATCACTATTTTGTGTGTGATTGCAGGAGAAGGGATCTCTTACAATTATAGATCCAAAGGGATCTCAAATCCAGCACATTTAGAGGAACAACGCACTTCAAGTTTGATTGTTTTCATATGCCTCTAGTTGTCATGGCATTATGAACATCTAGGTTGCATTTTTTTTATCTATTGAAGTTATGATTATCGTACTAATCTCTGGTCAAAATTGAAGTTAGAAACTAACTTTAGTCAAATTATTAGATTGATTAAGGTTGAGCTATTAGAGTTTATTTGCATTATACTCTCTAACTCAGATTTCTATCAAGAAAGTATATTGTCTTAAGTACAGGGGACATGTTGAAGATAATACTTCTCATCTTGAGTGAAGGAGACTTGGAAGAAAATCAACAATACTCGTTACTAAAGATAAGACTCCAGATTCTAGGCTTGATTGACTAAATTAATAAGTTTCCAATTTGTATATATCAAGTTTGATAATTTCTACAGTGCTAGTTGTGACAATAGTCCTTGAAAGGTTCTATGACTACTAGATACAATGAACACTTGGCAGCATGTAAGTACTATTGATATAAATGCTTATTGTACTTGTTTGCAAGATGAACTAACATCTCCTCTAGGAGATACTTCTTGTTTTGCTTCCAGGCAGGTCATCTTGGTTATTTTATAAATTGCATGGAGGTTACCATTTAAGAATGATTGATCACAACACTAGAAGATTGTTGTTCCTATTATTGTATTTTTTTATTTTGGATCTTGTTCCAAGCAGGTCACAAGCAATAGCTCTGTGAAGAAGCTACTGTGATTATTGTTTTCATTTTTGTTTTTATTATTATAAGAGTATTATTCTTGTCCGTTGTTTTCCCCTTTGTTGTCCTTGTTCCGGACAAGACATAGGTGATAACTCTGAGGGAATCTATAGTGACGATTGCAGGAGACAATATGTTAGATAGTCTCTAGTTTGAGACATGGAGCAGACTATCAAGATAAGAAGTTGTGTACACAACCGTATACATCCATGTACCAAAGAAGAAGAATACAAAGAAGGGTGTTTTTGCGAGATACAGAGTATCTCATATGGAGATTGATTGTGAGGAGTAGAAGGCTCCAAAAATGATCGATCAAATTCCTCTGGTGCAATTGATCACTCTTCAGATCATCAGGAAGAATTAGTAAAGCTAGAGGGGCCTACCTAGATTCATTACAATAACTGGGAAGAGACCAACATGCCCCCGTGACACTTTGCAAGATGCAAAGCCATATAGTATTGACGAGCCATATCATGAGGATCAGATGACTCCACCAGTGGTGAGGCCGTCGACCCCATCAAATACCAACTCAAAAGGAGTCAAGGCTCAGAGGGAGCCAGTTGGCCCATACAATGAAGTAGACATAAAGGCCTTTCAACGTAATTGTGCATGATGTGATTCTCAGAGACAGGAAGTCTCTAGGAGCAGTACATCTCTAGGACAGGATCATACCAGATAATCGAGATTAAGAGGGAGGACCCTATATCACTTATTATGATTGATTCATTGCCATATGTTTGATTTATGATGTGATTTGGTTTTATTTTAAGCAGCAGGCTCATGTTTGGCATGTGATGTTATAAGTATGTAGCCTATAGCGTTGCACAATATCTCATGATGGAGCCTGTCTAGTATGAAACCTCTTTACTAACATAGCTCGCTCCTTATAGTATGTTATGGTAGAGATGGAAGGCATCTAGATAGTTTCCACATGTATTAGTATGTGGATGAGTGTTGAGTAGAAGTGTGGTCAAAGATAATAAAAACTTATGTATGGTTGCATGACTATGAGTACTATGTCATCATACTTAAGAAATTTTTATTGCTTTATGCCTTGATTAATTTCATGATTGTGGAATGTTGCTGACTATTGGATTGAATTTGACTTGTAGGTAAGGCCTACAAGAAGAGGATGACGAGAATTGTTCTAGAGGACAAGTGATGGAGTCAGCAGATTGAAGATCCAGTTGATATTCAGTGCTCGAGAGGGAGTCGAACGATTGGTTCCAGTGGGAGTTGGGTACTACAGTAAGGAGCAAGAGGTTCCGCCGGATGCAGGAAGCAATCATGGGCGATGCTCAGTACAGTTAAAGTTGAGTATGTGGCAACATGTGCAGTAGTGTGGCTTCGGAAGTTGTTCTCTAAGTTATTTGGTCTCAGAATTGAGGTGACCTACATTTGGTGTGACAACTAGAGTTGCATGAAGTTGTCAGAGAACCCAGTGTTCCATGATAGGTCGAAGCATATCGAGATAAAATACTACTATATCAAGGATATGGTACAGAGGGGAGAAATGAGGCTCCAATTTATGACTTTTGAGGATCAGGTTGCAGAAGTGTTCACCAAGTCGTTGTTGAGAATGAAGTTCGAGTACTTTCAGGAAAATCTTGGCGTGGTCCCTCTTCAGAGGGAGTGTTCTCATCCAGCATGAAAAAGGGTTGGCAATGAGAACAAATGGAAAAATCTCATCTAGCATGAAAAAGGGTTGGCACTGAGTTTGGTGGGTCTCATCCAGCATGAAAAAGGGTTGGCACTGAGTTTGGTGGGTCTCATCCAGCATGAAAAAGGGTTGGTATTGAGAACAAATGTAAAATCTCATACAGCATGAAAAAGGGTTGGCACTGAGTCTGGTGGGTCTCATCTAGCATGAAAAAGGGCTAGCATTGAGAACAAATGTAAAATCTTATCTAGTATGAAAAATCATCGGCATTGATTCTGGTGGATCTCATATATCATGAAAAATGGTTGGCACTTAGACAGGTGGATCTCATCCAACATGAAAAAGGGCTTGTACTGAGACTGAGGGTGCACATGATCAAGTATTGATGCATTGTAGGGTAGTGGATGTCCTGGGGACATGTTGTAGCTATTGAGAGCTACCCACAGACCTTGGATGCATGGGGTGAAGTCATGTTGCACTATGGATATCCCGTGTGGATATGGTAATGCTACCTGTAGATTGGTCTGCAAGACAATGTGAGTCTTTCCCATGCCATGTGAGATGGATGGATGTGTTTGAGACCACTACATGAAGAACATCTTAGTTAATACCTCCCTAGCTAAGAGGGAGTGTTGATGTTTTAGTAGCTATGGGAGGTATTAACCTCCACGTGTAACCTTTGACTTAGAATAGAATATTCCATAAGCAAGTGACCCATTAAATAGATGAGTGGAAACCCTAAAACACAAGTCAGCCTAGAAGAATAATAATATTATATTATTATCTTTCAGAAATACAAGTCGGCTCCATAGGAAAAGATAAACAGTAAATATAATTACCAGAAAGTCGAGTCGGCCCAGCCAGAAAATTCATTGGACATATTAATATAAATACAAGACGTTTTAGCTCATTTGGGCAGCCAGAAAGTGCGCAAGTCTTATGGAGAGTTGGATTTGCAGCTGCAACTGTCGCTGGAAGGACGAATAAGGGTGCATGGTCATATCTTGGGTCTTGGTCTCTCTCTTGGTGATTTTTCATAGTCATTCTCTTGGTGGTTCTAGGTGAAACTCCTGGTGATATTCTTGGTGATACTCTTTGTGATATTCTTATTAAGTATGGTGCAAGTCTGAGAGATTAGTGTAGTTGCAGCTGCAAAAGTTGTGTATGGTACTTGTTCTATGGAGACTCTCTCTCTTGTGCGCAACCCTTAGAGAAGGAGCGCTCTACTTGTCTTGAGTTGTTGTTGCAGTTAGCAGCTAGGGTTTATCTGTTGGTTATGGAGTAGGCTTGCTGGAATTATTTTAAGTAAAGGTTAGGATGCTTGGGGGTGGCCTTGTGCCTATGGTTGGTTGACAATGATGTGACATTGTCTATGGTTAAACGAGCATACCAAAATTTTAACACCAATACAATCGTTGAAGAAACTGGGAATGAGAATTTATTCATATCGAGTTTTATGGCACATAATGAAGAAAGTGAAGCTTGGTATATTGATTTGATATGTCCAACTCATATGACATCTCGGGAGGAGTTGTTTATTAGAATAAATGACAATTGTTCTAATAAAGCTACATCTGGTGATGATAGTGTTTATGAAGTTAAGGGAAAGGTACAGTTGCAATTCCAACATTACATGAAAAGAAGAAATTTATTGAGGACACATTGTTGACACCAACATTGAAGAAGAACCTACTTTATGTAGGACAGATGATGGCGCAAAACTAAAAGTTAGTGTTTGATAATAAAGAGTGCTTAATCATGGACAAGTTGAATAAAAAAGCAGTAGTAGTAAGAGGAGAAATGAACAAAGATAGAATTTTCAAGATTTCTTTTGATTCAAATAACTCACGTGGTTTGAATGTTACAAAAGAAATGAATAATAGGCTTTCGCATTTAAGGATGGGACATTTGAATTTTAAGAGTTTGGTGTTGTTAAGGAAGCATATAATATGGTGAATGGTCTTCCTTTTATCAAGATGGATGATGAAGTATGTGAAGGGTGCACTTTTGGGAAACAATATGGGGAAAGTTTCTCAAATAGAACATGGAAGGCTAGAGAACCTCTAGCACTAGTACATTCAGATTTGTGTGGTTCAATGGAGACTATGTCTTTTGGAAAGGCACGATATTTCTGCACTTTCATTGATGATTATTCCAAAAAGAATTGGGTGTATTTTTTGCTGGAGAAGTGTAGAGCATTTACTCATTTTCTTGATTTTAAGGAATTGGTTGAAAAGCAGAGTGGTTTGAAAATTCTCAGCCTACAAAGAGATAATGGGGGAGAATACAAGTCAAATGAATCTTTGAATTATTGCAGAAAGAATGGAATTAAGAGAAAGTTTACCAATTCATACTCTCCTCAACAAAATGGAGTTGTTGAAAGGAAAAACGGAACCATAGTTGAAATGGCTTGGAGCATGCTAAAAACCAAGTCTCTTGGAAATGAATTTTGGGTCAAAGTAGTGCACACAACAATTAACACTCTCAACAGATGTCCCACGACAAAAATATTGAATTTGACTCCAGAGGAAGCATGGTTAGGATACAAACCAAGTATTGCACATATCAAAGTTTTTTGTTGCAATGCATATGCACATGTTCCTAATGACAAGAGGAGAAAATTGGATAATCAAAGTGTGAAGTGCATTTTTGTTATGTATAGTATTGAAACAATATGTTACAGGTTGTTTGATCCTCAAGCGAAGAAAGTAATAATAAGCAGAGATGTTGTGTTTGATGAGCATGGAATTTATCATACAGAACATGTATAGATTGAATTAAGAAAGGATGAAGTGAATATTGGTGATGAATCAAATAAGTCAGCAAAGGTAGAAGAAGTCAATAAGAAGCCAAAGTGGCTTGAAAGGGGTCATTCAGAAAGCAATATGTTGCATAGAAATTTTGAAAGAAGAATTACTAGATCCCAAAGTTGTCTAGAATGGAATGAATCTATGGAGGCAAAATTGAATGCCTTGGTGAGAAATGATACATGGGACTTGGTCAGTTTACCAAAAGGGAAAGATGTAATTGGTACTAAATGGATTTATAAAAATAAGTAGAAATTAGATGGCACAATTGATAACTATAAAGCTCATTTAATCGCAAAAGGTTATGCACAGAAGGAAGGAATTGATTATACAGAGACATTTTCTCCAGTGGCAAAGTTGGACACAATCAGGATGATACTTGGATTGGTTGTATAGTATAAATGGACTTTTTTTAGATGGATGTTAAATAACCTTTCTTGAATCGTTATGTGGATGAAGAAATTTGTGTAGAGCAACCAGAAGATTTTGAATTTCCAGATAAAGAATATTGTGTTTACAAGTTGAAGAAGGCCTTGTATGGTCTCAAACAAGTGCCAAAAGCATGGTATTCCATAATTGATAAATATTTTCAGCATCGTGGCTTAGTTAAAAGTCTATTTGAGTCATGTTACCCCCCAAGGCTAGGGGTAACTAATGAGATAATGTCTCAAGGCCCACAAGTAGAAAACATGGAGTGTCGAGAGTCAGATTGATCAGCAAAGCCCGCAAGGCCCCTCCTATTTCTGATCACTCCATCATTCATCACCAGTAGCAGAGCAACATCCACCACATCGGCTTGGCCCAGAAGACAATAGGTATTGCTTCATGAGGTAACGAGTCCATTATTGTGGTAAGTGTCATTTTAATATTTGAAGCATTTGAGCATGTTGCAAAGAATCCTTTCTTGATTATGAAACGTTTGCTTGGAATTTATACCTTTTTCCTAGTTTCACCTTCGTGGGTGACATGGATTCCTAGTAAGTACACCACCCTCAGGAAAGGGGTTACTATTGGGTGGTTCTTTGAAGGTTCATCGTACCATTCCCTTCCATCATTCTATCGCTATGTTTCCTTATATTTTGGGTTTTCGAGTTCTTTGACCCAAGAAGGGATTGTACCTAATTTCATGGCAAGAAAGGGCTGAAGTCCTGGAGTTTTTGTAGTTGGAAATAGATAAAATGTAATCATTGTCCTTCTATATGCTCGCCCTAAGGGCCTTAGAAAAACAAAATCTTTCTCCAAAAAATGAAGGACCTGCAAAAGAAATCACATAATTGATAAATATCCCTCTTGTCGAGGGGATGCATTGCGATGTCTTGTACTTTCCATTGCACATGGCACTCAACGTATCCTAGCTTCAAGTGGAATTGTGGTGCTCTTTACTTTCCATTACATATAACACTCAATGTTAGGACTATAATGAATTAAATAGCAAGGGATTGGAAAAAGGTTGCATTGAAAATGAAAGATGCAACACACCCTCTACAAAGGCACCCATAAATGAGACAATATGAACCCTTGTATGTCAAGGACTCCATACCTATAAGTCTTGCCCCAAAATCCACCTCACACTCACTACATGACTTAGATAGGTTCCTCTTGGGAAACATCCCCTGACTTGGGGATTGGCTTACCCAATAGGGCACCATGACACCCCTCCCATACCTAATTTAGGAAAAACTTCTAAGGTCTTTAAGCATTTTTTTAATTTGAAAAGGGGAGTTTGATGCACATGTTTGGGTGGTTCTTGTATTAGATATGGCTTACTTGGAAAGATACTTGTGACTTGTCAGCCTTTGGAGGGCATATTTGCTTGGCTTTGCAGAACCTTTCCTAGTGAACATATATTCATGGGGAGATGACTTCATTTGAACGTTCATGAGGGGCTTTGTGTTAGACACACTGACTACATTGAGAGGGGGGCGGTGAACACCATAGGGCTCTTTTTCCCAAAACTTCCCCTTCATAAAACTCATAAGTTAGCAATCACCATTTACTCATTACTCATTGTTGTCATTTATAATCAGTTATATGTGAACATATATCAGCAACATATATCAACAATATATCATCAACAAATCATCACCACAAGGAACACAAGATGTATGTATAATTTTCTTTTTATTACGGACTACAATCCTTCGGTTTTCAGCAACAACTGAATAGAGTACAACTCTACAAGAGCACCAGCTCTATAATGCAAGACTCAACTTACACCCTCAGCACCAACTGAGATGAGGCAACAATCCTCAACAAATATCAATCTGTCAATGGGTACGCAACATGTCAGTAGTACAACACACGTATGTACACACCCTACCAGTAGTACAGCTCGTGTATGTACGTGGTCAATCTGTACTATAGCCTGCGTATCACATCTGAGCAACTAGGGTTTTCTTTTCATCACACACTTAGATCTTTTGCAACCTTCAATCACATTCTCTTATGTCTCTTACTATCCAATCTAACCCATAACCAATCACAACACATCCAAGCTCTCCAACAAATTACTCATGCTTCTCAACCATACAATATGAATGCTACTCATCATGTATAAACAACCAGTATATTATAGCAATCATATCAGTACTGAATCATCAGAGTGTTTCTCACTCCATCAACCAACACAAACCAAATCACAACAGCCATACCAATAATTCATTAAGCATTCACCACATAACAAGCAAGAGTATCCATTAAGACAACAATGTAACCATACTAGAGTTTCTATGGCAGATCTGAGCCCATAGAATGCAGATCTGGAACCTGCTTCAGTCTTCAAGATCCTGTCATCAGCTCAACCACAAGTCTTCATGACAACGTCCACTGTACGTGCCCTGTCCTCATTCAGCCTACGTATGTACGTGCCCTGGCTCACTACAGCCCGCGTATACCTCAGAAACTAGGGTTTCTGAACTTCCGAGACTTTTGTCATCATGATCTGTGACTTGTCGAAACTTTGATGCGTCCATGAGATCCTCCAGATCATCTCTCTCTCAGAATAGATCTTCAATACATGTTTGAAGGGTCATCGTACCATTCCCTTCCATACTTACCACCTTCCGTCATTCTACCGCTATGTTTCCTTATATTTTGGATTTTCGAGTTCTTTGAACCAAGAAGGGATTGTACCTAATTTCATGGCAAGAAGGGGCTGAAGTCCCAGATTTTTTGTAGTTGGAAATAGATAAAAGCCAATCATTTTCCTTCTAGATGCTCGACCTAAGGGCCTTAGAAAAACAAAATGTTTCTCCAAAAAATGAAGGACCTGCAAAAGAAATCACATAATTGATAAATATTCCTCTTGTTGCTCGTATTTGCTTGTCTTTGCAGGACCTCTCCTAGTGAACATATATTCATGGGGAGATGACTTCATTCGGACCTTCATGAGGGGCTTTGTTTTGGACACACCTACTACACTGAGGGGGGCGGGGAGGAGGTAAACACCGTAGGGCTCTTTTTCCCAAAACTTCCCCTTCATAAAACTCATAAGTTAGCAATCACCATTTACTCATTACTTATTGTTGTCATTTATAATTAGTTATATCTGAACATATATCAGAAACGTATATCAACAATATATCATCAACAAATCATCACCACAAGGAACACAAGATGTATGTACAATTTTCTTTTTATTACGGACTACAATCCTTCGGTTTTCAGCAACAACTGAATAGAGTACAACTCTATAGGAGCACTAGCTCTATAATGCAAGACTCAGCTTACACCCTCAGCACCAACTAACATGAGGCAACAATCCTCAAAAGATATCAATATGTCAACAAGTACACGACATGTCGGTAGTACAACACGCGTATGTACGTGCCCTAACAGTAGTACAACTCGCGTATGTACGTGGCTAGTCTGTACTACAGCCTGCGTATCACATCTGAGCAACTAGGGTTTTCTTGTCATCACACACTTAGATCTTCTGCAACATTCAATCACATTCTCTTCTATCTCTTACTGTCCAATCTGACCCATGACCAATCACAACACATCCAAGATCTCCAACAACTTACTCATGCTTCTCAACCATACAATATGAATGCTACTCATCATGTATAAGCAACCAGTATACCTTAGCAATCATATCACTATTGAATAATTAGAGTGTTGTTCACTCCATCAACCAACACAAACCAAATCACAATAGCCATACCAAGAATGCCTTAATCATTCACCACACAACAATCAAGATTATCCATCAAGACAACAATGTAACCATACCAGAGTTTTTATGGTAGATCTGAGCCCATAGAATGCAAATCTAGAACCTGCTTCAGTCTTCAAGAGCCTGTCATCAGCTCAAACACAAGTCTTCATGATGTCATCCACTGTACGCACCCTGTTCTCATTCAGCCCGCGTATGTATGCGCCCTGGCTCACTACAGCCTGCGTATACCTCAGAAACTAGGGTTTCTGAACGTTTGAGACTTTTGTCCTCATGATCTCTGACTTGTCAAAAATTTGATGCGTCCATGAGATCCTCCAGATCATCTCTCTCTCATAATAGATCTTCAATACATGTTCAAGAGATACACAAGAGATGCACTTAAACAAGAGACCCTTTCCTCTTATTTATACTCTCCAAGTAGTTTCCTTAGAAGCATCTTCTAGGTCATTTAACCCACTTCTAGGTCACTTAACCCATTTCTAGGTCACTTAACCTATTTTAAGGTTAACCACTTTCCATAATTAGAAAGTTATCCATTTAAATATTCCTCCTTGACTTTGTCACCTCACTTTATAATCTTCTTTGATTTTGTCACTTCATTATTTGAATAATCCTTTTTTCTTTGCAAGCTCTTTGACTTCTTTGACCTTTTGGGGCTTCAAGCCTACATATGAGGGTCCTCCAACTTTGTAAGGTCATAACTCTCAAACCATGAGGAGTTGTGTGACATTTCACATAACACCGGAAATGGTATGACAAGCACTACCCATCTAGGATAGTTCCACTAACAAATTCACGGATCTTCAACTCATTATTCCACATATAAGCATGGGTTCTCTTAACCATACTTCAAGGATAACTCAACCGTAAAGCGTCTTCTTGTGAGGGTTTTCACCGTAAGGGGACCACTTTGGAGTTCATCCATTTGTACTCCTTATCAACCATGATAAGACAATAATGATTCATCTTTACATCAATCCAACAATGCATCATATACCATTTTTTAGCGATATTTCTTGTCTCGGGATTAGGCGCACCCAAGTCTGCAGTTTGCACGGGAAGCACCTGAGCATAGCACGAGAGAATCCCATTTTGTAGTAGCAAGTCAAGCGAGTGGGCTAAGTTTTTCCATCGGCGGCCGAGATCCATCCATAAAAACAGATCGACGGTCATCGGGTTATCGAGACCGACCAATTTCCCAGGGTTTAGCAAGGGGAAGCGCCATGGGCCAAAGCAAATCTGGATCGTCCGATCCAACTGGGATAGGTGGCATCCAGTCGGCATATTGGGTATCGGAGTTTCGAGGAGTAGGCGCCCCTCGTTTCTTGCATTTTGAAATCCTGAACCCCGAATTTTCGATGGCGCCCAGAATCGGGCCCATGGTTTTGGCGCCTGGTCATCAAGAAGGAGGCCTGGAGAAGGGGTGTTTATGTTTGTCATTTGGCCACTCGGGCCCCGAAACGTCGAACTAAATCGCAGAGGGAAGGCAAAGTGATGTACCAGATGTTGATTCGACGTGGGCTAAATCTCAGTACCTGCTAGAGATTAGTGAAGAAAAGAGAGGGTGGCTCAAACCTCACCTTGCTTATTTATTGCAGAGTATGGAGGTCCCAACCGAAAGTCTGCCCAGGAGGGTCCCCTGTACCATTTCTCCTCAGGGAAGCCACGCCGAGTCTTCAAGCCGCCAGAGGAACCTGCACACGCCAATTCAACATTCAAAGGGCTCAGCTACCACCCTGGCGTGAGCCATGCTAAATTAAAGAGGCGTATTACAGGGGAACAAAGGACAGATTTGATTGAAGAGACGTCACCCTTTGAAAGTTTTGAGACGTCTCCACTGGACGAAAGGAAGGGAAGAGTATATGTAGGCATTTTTGCCATTTTGTAATGATCGATGGTTGAGCAGAGCTCCCTACTGTAATGTTTTAGCAGCTATTTCAGCTTTCAGCTTGTGTATCTGTATATGAGATTTCTTGTTTTATGACAGACAGTTCTTCTTACCCCTTCTAGTTTTTCATCTTATGCTAGGAGAGTTCGTGATTGACTGAGTCACGCGAATTGTTGCATTTCTGTTATGATAAATGATTTATCGTGGCATTATTGTATTTTCTGGTTTTCTGTATTTAAATGCAAGAAGACCTTGCGTTTGGATGCCTTCTCCTACAGTCTGTTAGGAACCCACTGTTTATAACAGACCTTCACACTCTTCTCATATAAGTCTTCCGCCTGTTCACCCTTTACTACAGCTCACTGTCTGAAATTTACGCAAGACCTCACTTGCTCATGCATACCTGGCCTGGTTTCAGAGTTGGAACACTACTGTTTCGAGTTTCCTTCCATTTGATCACCCATCTATAAACAATCGTGACATAAAACTGATGGGCGTCGAGCTCTGCTCCTGCTAGCAATCCAGGAGTGACTTCCGTCACCAACACCATTGAAACCACATCGATCCATCTTCATCTATGCATCATGTAGCAATGAAAACTCGTTGATCCATATTCATCAATATACTATGATAAGACATGTATACATCAAACCTTTGACCTTTGACATCATTCAATCATCATTTGGAATCAACCAATTCCTTGACATCAATCATCCTTTGGCATCAATCAATCCCTTGACATCAATCTTTTGGCATCTATTAATTAAACCTTTGGCATCAATGACAACATGATCCAACAATCTCCCCCTTTGGCATTGATGGCAATACCAACATTGGTGTCAACATGTAGACAAGGCATACTCTACATCAATAGTCATCAATCACATCAATGTGATTATCTCTCCCCCTTTGACATCAATGGCAAAGGTTCATTCTCCTCTTGGGGTTGGTCCTCCTGCTTGAATTCTATTTGGGGTTGCTCCCCCTTTCTGAATTCCTTTGATCTTCCTCTGAATAATCTCTCCCTTTTTTAATAAGGGATATCACTCTGATGTAATGTTGAAGATATATCGCTCATGCTCCCCCTGTGACCATTGCTCCCCCTAGAATTATGCCTCTATGCTCTTTCTTCAAATATAGGGCTATTTTACCAAGTATGCATCTGATAAATATCTCCTCCTAGAATCATGGGAAGAAGAATGACTCCCCCTATGGGTATGTCTCCCCCTATCTTCTCTGCAGTATAAACAATATGTTGCCACATGACGATCCTTGGACCTGCCCATGCATCAAACTCATGCCATACTAAACATCATGAAGCAAAAGATATGTCAATGAATGAACAAATACAACATGTATCAAAACATGTGCCAATAGCATACCAATCATATGCCTCTATCAACTTGCCAACCATGTGCATCAATGATATACATCATGATCACCTCATCAACTCACCAACTACATGTCCCAATATCTAGTCCAACCATATGCCAAATGCATACACTAAGATATCCATCAAAATACATCATAAGATATATCAAATGAAACTCAAAATATGTATCAGCCATGTATCCCAATAGATCAACCTTAGTCCTCCATTCACTACAACAAGTACTAAGCATCCAATAATACATGTACTAGTAGTGTGCTTCAATAGATCAATGACATCTCTAGCTTGCATCATTAGGATATATCACATAACAAAAGTGTCATAACTTCACTGTCGTAACCAACATTGTTCTTCAACAGAAAATGCCTCAATCCATACTCATGGGTTAGTGCCATGCATCCAAGATAGCCTTTTATTTTATATCATCACTTTACATAATCCAATATGTAATCATGAAAACTTGCAACAAACAATGTCAGAACCTGCAACAAACTATGTCAGACCCTGCATCACAGAGTTATACCATCACATCAAGCTGCAACCCATGTGCATAGCCCTTTTTCCTAGTCTTTACCACATATACATGACATCCTGCACAGACAACTCACGTATGTATGCAACCTATTCAAGGTCAGCCTGCATATGTACACGATTGTTACCACTATCACCCACGTACACTTCAGTCGATGACACACTTGAGCTTCCCTTAAGGCTTCCATTTTGCTCGGGTTGTTCAGTCTTCTTCACCCACTTTTGAAGGTGTCCCTGCTTTTCATAACTTGAGCTCTGAGCTTCCATGTTTTCAAAGATGTCTCCCTTCCTTAATTTATTCCTTCTTCTAGTCATGCTATATGAAGTCCTCATCGTGGAATTTCTTCTTGCGTTCCAGCAATCCTGGGATTTGTGGCCAAATCCACTACAGTTGTAGCATCTCATGTTGTGACAGTGAACAACAATGTGTCCTACTTGATCACATCTCCAACACCTTATGATGTTATGAAATCTTCCATTGTTTCTCTTTGCATAAGATCTGCATTCCAAAGCTTTGTGACCATATTCATTACATGAATAACATTGACCATGAAAAATGTTTTCATACCTGTGCTTTGGTGTCCATCTTCTTTGAGGTGTACAGATGGCTTCTTGATGTCTTCCTTGCTTTGTTCTTTTGAAATTTTCCTCTCCTTTTGTAAATGGTTGTCTTGCAACATTATCTTCATCCTTTGAGAGCGAGGGACTTACCTCATGCTTCTTTGAGGTGCTTGCTTCAACATGTGTAGCTTCTCTCTTGTATCCAAGACCTGATTTATCATTTGGTGACCTTTGACTTTCCAAGATCTCATTCAAGATTTGTGAGCTATTCAAGAATTTGTTTGAATTCTCTACTTTCTTTCTAACATCAACAACTTCAGCTTCTAACTTATGACATGATTCTTCATTTTCATTTATTTTATTCCTCAATAGTTCCTCTACCTTTTTGGCTTCTTCAATTTGGGTCTTGATATGGACAATAATTTCAAAACTTTTGCTAATCTCATCATCTACCTTCTTATCTTCTTTTTCATTCTTTAGTCTTGTGATCTCTTCTTCCTTTTCATCTATATTCATGGGGAGATGACTTCATTCAGACCTTCATGAGGAGCTTTGGAGCCCAGAGATGGATGTTAGACCCCACGTCTGGGGCACATGAGATGATGGACACTGCACTATGAGGATGGAGGATGTTGCCTTCTTAGGCATTTGGCGTGACCAAATGGTGATCCCATACCATCTTCCACTTGTGCATTGGCATTAAGAGGCCTAGACGTCACCTTTCTAGCCCATGACATCATCTAGCAGCTAGAGTTTGATGGAGGAGGCATTTGACATGGACTTCAGCATGTGGGAAGTGACATATGTCCTTTGGAGGCCCAACGTTTCACCTATTTGTCCTAAACATCACTTCTTGGAGCTCAATGTCACCCTCAAGGGGCATGACGTCACCCTTCTAGGGTTTTAACATATGTAAAATTTAAATTTCGTAAATTAAAAAGGACAAATTAAGAAGCAAGCCCTCTTGTGAAAAGACATGAATTTTCAATTGAGTCTTTTCATGGCTAGGATTTGCCATATAAATGTGGCTAGCCACCATTTCATTTGGATGATCACACTTTGCTCTCACACAAGAGAGAGGAGGATTGAAATTTTCGCTATCTTTGGCAATATTGGTCTCTTTTACTCATGTGCTAGGCTTTGGAGGACAAGTTCGGATGTGTACTTGTTGATTTTTGGAGGAATTTTCTGCAATTAGGGTTTGTACTTGTCTAATCTTGGTGAAGTAAGTAAATTTCTGGAATTTCATTTCAAATATTGAATGTTTATGGTAAATTTTACTTGTTCATATTGAAGATATCTTGCTTGTCTAAACCCTAAGAGAGGAGCATACGTGCTTCCTCCTCTCATAAGGATAATTGTATCCATTAATTTGTGAAGGAAGTCCTACCTAGATTTAAGCTCCTAAAGCCCTAAAGTGATAGCACTTTAGGAATTTGATTCTAGACCCTTGTTGACATTATTAAAGAATCTAAGGAAGGAGGAGAAGTTGCTAGAGCCCAAAAGTGCCTGCACTCTAACAATTTCTTGGTTTGAAATCTAAGGCCCTAATGTACGAGCACCTTATACTTCAATCTCCATCCATTAGACATTGATATCATCATCTCTAATTACATTATGTTGTTGTTGTAAAGACTCCATAAGCCCTAGAGGTAGTAGTTTACATGCTCTCTTCTAAAAGAAAGTGATCAAACAATCATCAATTTTTACTCTCTAATGCTTTTACTAACTTTTCCTAACTCTAACCTAAGCCAACTCATTAAATTCATTGTTTTTGTTGCAAAAATTTGCTACAACCATCCAATTCACTTCATTTTGTTGCATACACTAGCCAAACACTAACTTAATGTACTCAGAATTTGCTTGGAACAATTGGGAATTGATCTATTGGATATTTGCTAAGTTTTCACTGTAATTTCATGCAATTCTAATCTACTTCTCTTGTTGTTATTACAAAACTCTAACTTTTTTTGTAAAGTGATATATTACAACAATTTTGTACCAACATTGATAAATTTTCATTGTGTATTGTCTCTTGAGGTGTTAATAAAATATTGGTACTTGGAAATCACTATACATATGCTATAATTGTTCTTGTTCTAGGCAGGTACCAGAAACACTTCCTATCTCCTCAATTTCACAGGCATATACCTCTGACTTAGGTGATCAAGAGATGGGGCGATGGGCTTGGCTAATAAACTTGCATTTTGATCCATTGAGGTCACGAGGGATGCCTCCCTTGTGGTAGACCTCTTCCATCACTAAAACGAGGGGATTTATTACTAAGGTGACATTGGTAGGATTTCCTATACTTACGCAAGGTTTGGGGTACTTGTGGTGGGCTTTGCACAAGTACAAATCATGTGATAACATTTTGGCATTGTTGTTGAGGAGAATCGAGTCAGTTTTCCTCAATGACACATCTTTGATGAGCTTTTCCCAAAGCCCTTATCTTACAAACTTACCTGGCAACTCCACTGAGGGTCATTCCCTCGCTTCCTTTGATAATCCTAGAAGGGTTATCTAGTGACTCCATTGATGACAACCTATACTAAACATCACAGCAGCCAACCTTTTTACCCATGGCTTCTCCGAGATGGGATCTAGGTGATATCTTCTGACCCTTATACATGAGTGAAATCCTAGGGTACCCTCGACAAATGTTTCCTATGTATAAAAATAAACGGTTGCCTAAGTTTTCTGATAATGATGACACTATTGTCGAAGGACATATGAGTAATGTCTTTGCTTTCTTTCAATTGAATCTAGTTGATGATGAGGTCGAAGGTTTGGTGATGAAACTTTTTTCAGCCACTCTTTATGACGTTTCTAGAAAATGGTATGATGGTCTCCCTGATAAAAGCATCAAGACCATGGCGCAATTCGAAGAAACCTTCATGAACATATGGAGCACTAAAGAAGACCTCGACATGATCCATGACATGAAAGGGGAAGAAAATTACAAAGAGGAGCAAGAATTGTTTCATGATTCTATTGAAGAAGAAGAGCTCGAAGAGATGAATCATGAAGATGAGGTGTTGATGTATGCTCCTCTATTTGATGAAGTCATCCAAGCTTCCATTCCTCTTACACAAGAAGAAGAGGATGCGGTGAGTCATTTTCCTTTCCAAAATTTTGATGATGTTTTATTTCATGATTTGAAAAATGAAGAAGTATTAGAGGAACCATTGGATGCATTGGTCCCTTAGTGTTATAATAAATATGATGATATGGTTGAAAACATTGATGAGTTTATACATGTTGGTAGATTGATCTAGGAGGATCCAAGAACGCTCACATAGGTCCATGAGGATCCAGACCGTACATAGGGATCCATAAATGGTCAGAAAAGCTCAAAATTTGACTGTCTCAAAAGTTCAATAAAATGAAATCATTATGAAGAGCCCGTCGTCATCTTTCCAACGGTGCAAATGGCAAGTCAAACAGAGTCTATATGCAAAATTTATGGGCAGTCAAAGTTTGGTCAAACTAGGCAAAATAAGGGTGACACGTGGCACCACCAAAGGGTGACACGTGGCACAAGTGATGTGGCAACAACTGAGTTTCAAGTCGTATGATAGGTGGACCAACCCCAGGTTGACACATGGCTTAGGTTAGCCAATGAGAGGTTTCCACGTGGTAACCGCTCATTGGCAAGTAATGGTTATATGTGTATAAATTATGGAGTCTAGAGGAATCGACCCCATGACCTCCAAGATCCACACCTGAACAAAGATCCCATAACCAATGCACCACCACATATGAATAAACCATATTATATGTGTTTATATATTTATTTTTTGGAATAAATTTCATATGGGGGAGAAAGAGATCGAGGATTAGCCCCAACCCTTGGTCCTTACACTATACCACACAACCAACCCTATAGTCTGTGGGGAGCTAACATGTGATGGGTTTAAACTATGTTCTATGGTTATATATTAATTGTTTAACAAATATTGCAATCAATATATATATACCCAGAAATTCGCGAGGAGATTTTGTAACAATATACTATATATAGTATATATATATATCAACAAAAAGTCGTGGAATATGGCGGTCGGTGGGAATGGAACCCTTGACGCGCCACATATAGAAAAAGACTTAACAACCTCTGCTAGCCAACTATCTGCTAAGTTCAGATTAGTTGTAACTATGCAACGAAATATAATTAAAGCTTGCCACTAATTTCAGGAAGAAGGTTAGGGGTGCACCCTATTTAATGGCACAAGTCCCAAGGCATTGTACACAGATTTTTATGTATATATTTTAGTCTTGTAAAGTGTGCCAAGAGTACGAAGGGTACGAAGCTACACCGTAAAGAGCATTGGGGGTCACCTTGACGGAATTTCAAGTATTTTATATCATTTTCGTGCAATTTTTCACCAAGAATTCAACGATGCACTTTGTTTCTACATGTGAGCAATTTGTAAAAAGTTCATTGTATTATTTTGCGTGCCAAGGGGATTTTGGGGCACTGTAAGCATAATATAGTCAACTTTGTACTCATTTTTCTCAATCTTTTTCAAGAGGAATGCAAGGGTGATGTTTTTTTCTACGTAAGAGCAACATGTTTGAAGGGCATCTTCAGCTCTTGTATTGTAAATTCCTTTTAGTGTACTTGAAGCATTTGAGCATTAATAAAGTAATTATGTGTTTGCTTATGTAAGATGGATTATGCAAGTTATGATCATCAGTTAAAGTGTTTGGTTAAGTAAAATAAATCACTTCCATGTTATAAGCATTGTCAATAAAAGATTTTGGAATGCGAAAGTGGTCTTGAACTTAGTAATATTTTCATATCAAGTGTTGTATGGGTTCTATCCATTTTTAGATCAAGTGGTATCGGAGCTGGTTTGACAGGTGAATTCTTACAAGGGTTAAACAAAAGTGTGGTGAAGGAAAACTTGAGGTTAATAATCCCAAAATTGGTTCAAGGAACTTTACTCGAAGAGAAGAGATGGCTTCACCAAGGAAAATAGGTCCTTATGAATTTGAAGATGATTTATTCGATGCCTTTAATTAGATGAAGGCAATAGTGGAAGAGCTCTAGAGTGAGAGGGGATTACGAAAGGGAGAAAGTTTTGGACAAGTTAAGAAAGAAGATGATCTTCCTCCTTCTCCACCTCCTTCAAGACAGCCTTCTTCACCTCCTTCAAGACAACCTTCTTCACCTCCTTCATCTCCTTCCACTTCTACGCCCTCATCTCCTCGTAAGAAAATTGCTTCAAAGAATCCATTGTTAAAGTTGGATGTCAAGTTTAACTTGCCCATGTATAATAGTGAGTCTAATGCAAAGAAGTTAGAAAAATGGATTCGACAAATAGAAGTTTATTGTCGTGTTCAATAGATTGATGAAGATGACACAAATATTCAATTGGCCTCTCCTCGCCTTGAAGGTACAACGTTGATTTGGTGGGAAGGTAAACTACATGAAGGTACCCAAAAGAGCGATAATATTCTCTCTTCTTGGTCAAAATTCAAAGTTGCATTAAGGAAACAATTTTATGCTTTGGCATATCGACAAAAGGAAATTATGGAATGGCAATATCTGAGACAAGGAAAAGGACAAAGTATGCAGGATTTTACTGAGGAGTTTAGGAAGAAAGCTTCAGCTTTAAATATTTCATTACATTCTATAGAAACCCTTCTGAAATACATTAGTGCTTTACATAGTTACATTCGGCATACTCTTATTTTGTTAAATCCCATTAATTTTGATGAAGTATGTGTTCAAGGTGTGCATCTTGAGTCCAAGGGGAAGGATACTAAAGATGGTTCCTCCAAGGAGTTTTCACAGCAAAAGGGAAGTAAGAACAAGGGAAAAGAGAAACATGTAGCTACAATAAATAAGAAAGAAGCAAAGCTCACGTGTACTCATTGCAAAAAGAGGACATGATGAAGATCATTGTTGGAAGTTGCATCCTGAATTAAGGCCTAAAGAGTATGGAGGCAAAGGAAGGAAAAAGGTTGTTGTCACAGTCCAACAAGATTTGGGATCTGAATCAGGTGACGAGATAGAAATCACAGTTGTTGGTGTTGTGAATGCAAGCAAGAATGTGTCTATGATGTCTGCGAAAACAAGTGAAGGTTATGATAATGAAATAGTCAAGTTATCTTCTAGTCATGAAGTGTTTCAGAATTCTCCAAAGTTGCCACATGAAGGTCACTTGCATGCAATGTTTTTGAAGCTAATAAGTGACACAGATTTTGCCAGGAAGAAAAGGAATGTTGTTATTTCATTGATAGTAGAATCCATATGTTCGCTACTATTGTTGATATATTGTGCATGGCGAATAGTTGAAAATATGAATGCACATAGATGTGGAAGTCCGAGAGTGATTTATTATGTTAGCAACATTATTTCAACCTTCATCCTTGTTATTCAACTAATTGTATTGAGCCAAGTGGTCCAAGCATGGGGAAGAGACACGGGTCAAGTGGAGAGGCATCTCCCTCATTTAATGTCTAGATGAAAACCTTTTGATGATCCAAAAGCTTACCAGTGGGGAGGAATGATCCAGGATGATCCAAGAACACTCACAAAGGTCTAGGAGGATTCTGAAAGCTCACAGGGATCTAGAAAGGGTCAGAAAAGCTCAAAATTTGACCGTCTCAAAAGTTTGAGAAAACAACATCATTGTGAAGAGCTCATCGTCATCTTCCCAACATAAAGTCAAACGGAGTCCATATGCAAAATTTATGGGCAGTCAAAGTTTAGTCAAACCAAGCAAAATAAGGGTACCACGTGCAACCACCAGACGGTGACACGTGGAATTTTCATGTGGCAACAGATGAGTTGACAGTCGTACGATCGGGGACCAACCCCAGGTTGAAACGTGGCACAGGTTAGCCAATGAGAGGTTACCATGTGGCAACCCCTCATTGGCCAGTAATGGTTATATGTGTATAAAATTATGGAGTCCAGGGGAATCGACCCCATGACCTCCAACGTGGCAGCCCCTCATTGGCCAGTAATGACTATATGTGTATAAGATTATGGAGTCCAAGGGAATCGACTCCATGACCTCCAAGATCCACGCCTTAACAAAGCTCCCATAACCAATGCACCATCACATATGATTGAACCATATTACATGTGTTTATATATTTATTTTTGTAATAAAGTTCATATGGGGGAGAAAGGGGTCGAGGACTAGCCCAAGCCCCTGGTCCTTATACTATATCACATGACCAACCCTATAATACACGGGGAGCTAACATTCGATGGGTTTAAACTATGTTATATGGTTATATATTAATTGTTTAACAAGTATTACAATGGATATATATAGTATATAGTTTATATATTATATATATATAATATAAAAACCATATAATAACATACCCAAAAATTCACGCGGAGGTTTTGTAACAATATAATATATCCATTGTAATATTTGTTAAACAATTAATATATAACCATGTAATATAGTTTAAACCCATCGAATGTTAGCTCCCTGTGTACTATAGGGTTGGTCATGTGGTATAGTATAAGGTATGTGGCAGATCCGGGGTTCGATTCCCACTTATCGCCATATTACATGAGGAACTAGTTGGAATAGGTGGGTGGCCACCAATATTTACCTGGATCAATCCTTCCACCTTAGGAAGCAATGATTTCCATTGTGTTGAGTTCCCCCATCAAGTGAGGAAACTTCTACTGGATTTGGCCCTAGGTGATCCACTTGCCTTGGTGTAGGAGTTGCCCTGCCTCGACAACCTGATAAAGCTGGATCCGCTACTAGGGAGTTCCCTTGACCTATGTGTCCACGATCTAATCAGTGGATGCTTGTTCCATGCACTTAGGGTTGAGATTTGTTGGTGTCAGTTGTTCGACGATATCATAGGTGTCAATTAACGGTTGAAAATATGGCCTAAGGAGGTCCACATTGAATATTGGATGCAGACCAATGAAGGGTGGAGTGTTGAGCTCAAAATCATTGTTATCCACAGCCTTGGTGATAGTGTAAGGCCCATAACGAAGTGAGTGAAGCTTTCGATGGGGCCCATTGAGACGCTCCTTCAGCAAATGTAACCAGACTTTGTCGCCAACCTAAAACTGGTGTGGTACCCTATGTTGATCGTGGTGTTGCTTGTACTTAGCATTCGATTTCTGCAAAATCTCATGGACCTGTTCGTATATGTGCTAAATCTGCTCAATGAATATGGTGGCTTTGTCGATCGCAGACTGATCAGGGGAAGAGTCTGTCTGTGCAGTGGAAAGACGAAGTGCAACATCAATGGGTCCTAAGGGTTGGAATCCCAGACCCACCTGAAATGGGATATGGTCAGTGGAACTATGGAGAGCCATGTTGTAACTATGTTGGACATATGGGAGACTCTCGTCCCATGTACGGGGATGCTTAGAATTGTACATGCACAAGATGTGCACAATAATCCGATTGACGACTTCGGTTTGGCCATCGGTTTGGCGGTGGAAAGCAGTGTATTTGGTGAGCTTGGTGTCCAACAGAGACCGGAGACTCGACCAAAAGGTGTTGAGGAACCTATTGTCTCGGTCAGAGATGATGGTCTGTGGTATCCCAAATTGGACCCAAACTCGTTCGAAGAAGAGCTTGGCAGTATCTGTCGTTCTGACATTCTTCTTACAGGCTGTGAGGATGGCCATCTTCGAAAATCGATCAACGACCACCAACACGGAGTCATTTCCATGCTTGGTGGAAGACAAACTAGACATGTAATCCATTGAGATGGATTCCCACAGCTTCTCAGGAATAGGAAGAGGGGTGTATAAGCCTTGCTTCTTGATGGTTGGCTTGGAAATGGCTCAGGAAGTGGAAGATCTGATATACTTGCTGACATCTTGTCAAAGCTTTGGACAATAAAAATGTTTCTAAAGAATGACCACAGTTTTCTCTACGCCAAAATGTCTTGCCACCCGACTGTAGTGGGCTTCCCAAATCATCTTTACACACTCGCTTGTAGGAACACAGAGATGGCTCAGGTGGCATAAGAGTCCTTCTTGAATGTGAAAATCAATGATAGTGGCGCCTGTACCCAAGAGCTGATATGTGGTGGTGAAGTCTGGATCTTGTTGATAAAGTTGGGGCCACTTCGATGCTTCATGTCCAGAGGACTGGAGCACAGTTGTGAGTGCAGCCACAGGAGGCCGACTGAGGTAGCCAATGACACGATTGGAGATACATGTCTTATACTTGATGTTGAGATGGAACTATTGCAGGTAGGTGGACCACTTCTGATGGCGATCGTTCTGCAATTTCCCCTGTGTTTGTATGAACTACAGAGGCTTGTGATCAATGTGTATGATCGTCTCTTTCCCTAGAGTGTAATGTTTCCATTGATGGAAATCTTGTACAATGGAATACATTTCCTTGTCATAGGTGGGGTATTTCCAAATAGTATCAAAGAGTGTCTTACTATGGTATGCCACGGGATGTCCGTGTTGAGTGAGAACTGCGCCCACAACATAGTTAGATGCATCAATCTCAATCTCGAAAGGTTGTTGTAGATCGGGCAAGGAGAGTACTAGAGTTGAGCACAAGTGATGTTTCATATCATTGAATGCTCGTTTCTTCTCCTTCCACCACGTGAAATTGGACCTACCACCGCCCTTGGTCACTTGGATGAGGGCCCATGCAATATGGGAGAATCCTAACACGAACCGTCAGTAGAAATTAGCTAGTCCTAAGAAGCTCCGAAGCTCGATCACTGTGGTCGGGGCTGGCCAGTCATGGATGACTTGGATCTTAGTTGGATCAACATGTACCCCATGCTCATCAATAATGTAGCCTGGGTATTGGACCTGGTTCATGCCAAAAGAGCATTTTTCCAAGTTGGCATAAAGCTTGTGCTGTCGCAAAGTGCTCAAAACTTGTTGAATATGTCGTATGTGCTCCTCTCATGTTTTGTTGAAGATGAGGATGTCATCCAAATATACTACCACAAAGGAGTTGATGAAGGGTCTCAATACATCATCCATCAACCTCATGAAAGTGGTTGGTGCATTTTTTAAGCCAAAGGGCATGACCAACCATTTGCAGAGACCTTCTTTAGACTTGAAGGTTGTCTTACAGACATTTGTTGGTTCGATGGGAACCTGGTGGTAGCCAAACTTCAGGTCAATCTTGTTGAAGAAATTTTCCCCCTTGAGTTGGTCAAGAAGGTCATCGATCCTAGGAATGGGGTAATGGTTCCTAACTGTGATTTTGTTTAAGGATTTGTAATCAATGCAAAGTCGCCAAGTCCCGTCCTTCTTCTGCAGCAGTACAATTGGGCTTCTGTAAGAGGAGGAGTTGGGTATGATGTTCCCCTTTTGAAGAGGCTCTTGGATATGACGCCTGATTTCGTCATTCTCCATTAGCGAGCACTGATAGACTGGCCCATTAAGTAGAGGTGTGTCGGGGGTCAGATCAATTGGATGCTTTACTTGGAAGTGTGTCAGTACCCTTGTAGGTGAGGCGAAGATGTCTCTGTATTCTTCCACAATCTCGTCCATTTGCTTCTACTACAAAGAGAGGCGTTGTGTAGAGGCCACAGATGTGGCGACGACCTTCTACTTACTATGAGCACAGATCACAAAGAAGATGAACTTTCCGATCTATGAAATGACCTTACTGCATTGCTTAACAGAGATTAAAGAAATAATAGTAGGTGGTGCCACCTCTGGGATCCTGTACAATTGTCTACCCAAAGTAATAATAACACTGCGGGGTCTAGACTCATAAACAACATGACTCTTCCACAAATATGGTTGTCCTAAAAGAACATCACAAACTTCAAGGGGAGCAATATCACATAGTACCTCATCTTTGAAAGACTTGATGCCATAGGGAAGATGACATTGTTGGCTGACACAGAGAGATATTCCTTGACGAATCCAACCGATGGTGTAGGGTTGTGGGTGCGGTGTTGTTGGCAGATCCAGCCGCTTGATGACCTCTACTGAAATCAAGTTCTTCTGACTACCACTATCGAAAATGAAATGAATCAGAGCCCCCTTGACCCACATCAACGAGTGAAAGAGGCATTCCCTTTCCTCTGGTTCTTCTAGTTCGCTTGGCTGAACTTTGGTGGTAGCAACCATGGCACTGGGTTCAGCATCGATAATCCACTTCCCTCGTTAAAAATTTGAGTCAGAATCAGAATTGGCCTCTGACTCGGAAGCCTTCAGCTCGGCCACGAGGGACTGCTTGGAGCAACATTCGTCGGTGTTGTGCCAAAGACTTTTATGGTACTCACACCATTTTCCCATGTCTTTCTTCGTCTTGTCATTGCCCTGCTTGTGTTGTGGCTTGGACGGATTTTCCTAAGGGCAACCATCTCGACTTGGTCCCTTACTTTGTGGGTTGGGGTTGCCTTTTCCTTGTTTTGACTGTGAGGTGTTTGCAGATCCAAACACTCATCGTTTCTGCTTAAATTTATGCTCGATCTTGATAATGTATCTATAATTCCTGCCCAATGAGGCGATGTCCAGGAAATCCATTTTTGTTTGAATGTATCTATGCAAACAACCTCCGTATTTGAGCACCAGATGATGCTCAGAATCTTTGATAGCCAATTTGGTGCATAGGGTATGGAAAATATTGGTGAAGTCTGGTATTGTCTGGTCTCTTTCTTGATGCAGGGTGGTCCATCTGGTGTATTGGTCCTCATAGCTTCCAACATGGTAGTATTGTTCTTTAATGGCGTCTCAGAAGGAATACCATGTAGGGGACACCACAAAAATTGCAGATTCCTCCATGACCCTTTGCTCAGAGTAAGTATCCCACTAGTATTTAACATGGGGAACAACCTTGAGGAGTGAAAAAGTGATATTTTCCCTATCGGAAAAATTGTGGACCGAAAAATATCCTTTGAGTAGATTCGACCATTTATCTACAACACCTGCATCTATCAGTCCTTCAAATAACTAAATATCAAAATTCACCTGTACTATGAAGGGGGTTGCATAGCCTCTTGATGAGCATGCTTCTCCCGTGGGGAACCGTCGAAGGATCTGTGCGAAGTTGTCCATCATTTCATTCCTCTATCACGCGAGGGCTTCCTCGAGCAACATTTTAATACGATCTCCTGCTCCATCATCTTTCTTTTCGTCTCCCATGGGTTGTTGTCGGGCTCAGTGTGATCGATATGGTAATGGCTCGATTTGTTTGAGTCCCAACTTCTTATACCCAGACCTTGTTGGGGAGATGCACAAAGAAAAATAAATGAATAACAGACCACTCTAATACCATTGATCCAGATTTAGGAGTGGAATGAATTGATTAATAGATTGAATACAATAAACATGGAGATAGGAAGAATAACACAAATATCCAGTGAACAATATCTTCTATTAAATAATGAAATAGGTTGAAACTGTAAAACTGTAGAACTAAAACTTTCTCAAATGGTGGTAGATATCTTTGAGAAGAGAAGTGGCTGCTACGCGCATCCGTCTGAGCAGAATGGATTACAATGAGGCTCCAGAGGTCCTTTTCATATTACTCATGAATGCTAAAACCCTGGATATCCAAAAACCTAACCCTATAAGGTGAAACACAAAAAGTCATGTGGGCCCTATGGGTAAGTTGGTGCAATTTGGTACCTCAACCTCCTGGGGTTGTAACTTTTGCATACGACCTCCATTTTAGGGGTGTGATAGGCCCGTTGGAAAGGTATTTCAGAGAACTACACATTCCGCCATCAGACTCTAACTTCGTCTACAGTATGATTGTGGCGAGCCAAAAAAACATTGTTTAAGGCCCCAAAACAACCCTAAAAGTACAACAAGATGTGCTGACACGAAAACATACAAAATAAGCCAGTTGGATTAGTCGAGAGGCCAACTGTATCCACCTGCAGAATGTGTGGGGCTTTAGACAGCCCCATAAGTGTAGAACTCACAATTATAAAGTAGTACAGAAGGACGTGTTGAACAAAAACGGACACGAGGAGCCAGTTGGAATAGGTGGGTGTCCACCAATATCCACTTGGATCAATTAAGCTTATAATGAGTAGAAAATGGTAAGTATGGTAAGGGAAATGTAATATGGATTGTTCATTTACCATAACTAGATCTATCAAATCATTACACTCAGATGAAAATCCTTGGGTATAGAACAGAGCAGACATCAAACCAATTGAACACTTCTTCAAACTCAAATAATTCTGCAATGAGACCCTTCATACAATTTCAACCAAGCATGGGAATGAAACAGGTACTTCAGATAGTGAAAAGGGATTGTAATGAATGAAAAATGTTAAGTATGACGAGAATAAAAATGGACATGCTTTCATTACAATTGTCTTAATCATTATTCACCCTTTATGACCCCAACAAGTAGAATTATAATAACCATACAACCATAGTGTTCAATCCATAAGTTCGGTCTCATTTTATTATCCTTTCATCAAATTATTCTTTCAAAAAAATATGACAACAGTTCGATTATTACTAGAATTCATTCACAACATACTCACAGTCACACCTCCGGTGTCATCTATTATTTGCAAAAATCCATGTAATCAACCATTTCCACCTTTATTAGATCACAGTATATTACTGCCTGGCGTTGAATGTAAAATTCCATGTAACTCATGCCCAGGATATGAACAAGGCATCAAAACATCAATCAAACAAGCTCTCATATATTGAAATCATCAAATCTCATTCAAATGAACACAAGTTCCATTATATACATGAGTTCTCCATAACTAATATCTAAATAAGCATTTGTTTCAAAAGAGGTGGGAGAAATGCGCCAAGCATCAAATGCAACAAATAATAACATACAATACTATTTTGTTGTGACTGTAATCGAACCCAGGGTAGGAAAACCAACTTTCTTTTTCACCAAATATCATTGCAACGAAGGGTGAGCCAATTCGAAATTATATTGACAAAACCCATTTTAAAGTTTCGGTTGTGGTAGAGGTATCGTGAAGTGACAAGGTTCAAACCCTTGTTGAATTAGAACATGATATCTATCATGGATCCTCCCCAAATTATTTTAAATTCTGGTGCAACCCCTTGCATAATATGCAGCAAAACGATGTCACCTTTAACTGCTTCTTATACATCATGTACAACCCACATAATGACAACCAGGTCGACAAGGGTTGTGACTAGTAACGAAACAAACCAACAACAAACCCCAAGTATGACGAGGGTTTTAACGCAGTGGACTCACGACTCAAACTTGATTAGGTTTGCAAGTAAAAACTAATGAAACGACCTCTTCAAACTCAAATAAGGGTATGCATAAAGTCGTGTGACGCTACTATCCAAGGAAGAAAATATGCAGAGTGTGCACACAATTGCTAGCACGTGATATAAAATACCCAAATACAATAAACACTAGACCTTATCTTCAAATACTTTATAGACAACCGCAAACCAACAAATCAGCATGGTGAATGTGCAATCAGGTACCTAAAAACAATATCAATCCAAACGATCAACCAGACCATTCGAGCTTCCATGCAAGTGAATCACTAAAACCAGGAGTATAATAACTTCTTTTCTTTTTCTAGAAAGCAGAGCACGAAAGCATCAAATGCGAGCACAACAAGTAGTCACGGAGCAAGATATAAACTATTTAGCAAAAAAAACACATTATATGATAGGGAAACGAAACCTTTGTACCTGTAGTTGTGCAGGTTAAATGGTGCCTCTGAATTGTTGCAACAGTTACCAATACTCCAACTTCCTCCAAAACCAAATGATAGGAATGCCAAAACCCAAGGTGGTATGTAGACGAGGTTGGTCCATTAACTTAGTTGGTCACATTGTGCTGGGGTGACGACCATCATTAAACATCCATTAAACCCGAGATAGCCAAGTCAAAACCCGACTCAATCATTAAATGCCAAGTAATTTCCAGCTCCTCAAAAATCGCATGCCACTAACACAACCACCTACCACATACGATTGTCGACAATATCCAATATCCAATATGCATTATATGGCCGATTCATAAGTAACATCCAATGTGCATTTGAACTTATTACAAGCATTAACAATAAATTGAGGTGATGGACGATAAGTTAGTAATGTTTGTATGAAATAAATGTTGGAGCGGGGCATATAATATGTGTTAAGACTTTCAAGTTTTACCATATGTAAACCTTCAAACCACCACCTTTTATCAACAACAGAGATCGTTATCACATGGAACATATCCTTGCAACTTGTGTAATATGCATTAGATCGTATACATAGCCAATGAAATATATAAGTGATGTGCTAGGCATATATGTATATAAAACACCTTTTATATAACAAGCTACAAAGATAAACTCATCAAGTGCATTAGGTAGGAGTGAGCCAACGAATCATGTTAAAACATTTATCAACATTGAACCCTTTTTTACCATTTGAAGCCTTGAATCATCAACAATAGCCATGACTTGATGATTTGATTCAATACTGATGTCTTTAAAGTTTTGGAAATCGATGTGCCAAGAGGAATATTTTTAATCATCATTTGAAACCACCACTGTCACCATTCATTTTGCTAAAAACAAAAACCAAGCTCATTCAAAATAATCAATATGCAGATCATCAATAAGCATCCAAGACAGCCATCAGTGAATATAAAACTATGTGACTTCTTCTTCGAGGGACTCTTTTTAAGTTACCTTCTTAGCGACATTATAGGGGGTCCCACTTATAGAATTATCTATCTATGTGTGTGTGTGTGCGTGCGTGTGTGTGTTTGCAAAAATTATGTGTGCCTTGCAATTCTTTGCAAGCTGGTGACTTCATGGGGATTTTAAGAGTCAATAAATTCCCTCGTGATTTTATTGAATAAGAAGAGCCCAAAGAGGTGAATCATGAAGATGAAGTACTGATGTCTGCTCCTCCATATGATGAAGTCATTCGAGCTTCCATTCCTCCTGCACAAGAAGAAGAGGATGTGGTGAGTCATTTTCCTTTCCAAAATTTCGACGATGCTTTATTTCATGTTTTGAAAAATGAAGAAGTATTAGAGGAACCCTTGGATGCACTAGCCCTTCATGTTATAATAAAGATGACGATATGGTTGACAACATTGATGACTTTATACATGTTGGAAGACATAAATGGGACATGATTGGTCACGATGGAGATCCCATTTACAATATTGAAGGTCATTTCAAATATTGCTTTTACAATGACCATATGTGATTACTACTAATATTGATGTATGGCACCAAGGAGATGACATGATTACAGATTTGTTCCAACCACCTACGATTGCGTTTTGGTAGCATTCTCATGATGATTTTCGATCATGCCCTGGGGGATTTGATACATATTCTTCTGAACACTTGGATTTATTCTACGAAGAAAATTTTCAACAACCATTGTGCTCAGATTTTGATGAGGGTAAGGACATTATTTGCCCAGAGTAGGATTTTTGTGATGAGATTTTCTAGCCTTCCTCTTTTTCTTCATCTCGTTACGTCACTGAGGATACCACTGAGAAACACATTATTTGTCCCAATTTGTCTTCGGGGCAAAATTTATTCTTACAATTTAAGGGTAGATTGAATGCTTTAAGAAGAAGTTTGGCATCTCAATCTTTCAACCATCCCTAGGGCAGTTGTCAGTCATCCTCCAAATTCTTGTCTGTCCCTTCTCAGGCCTTGAAGAGTGATAAGATCTAAGGTAGACAACCCTCGAAGTCTTTGAGCCGGCCTTATGAGTCTTTATCTTGTCACAACCCCGTTCATAGATGGATTGAGCATTCTTGCATAAACATGATTTGGCATCATCTTGTTCCTCCCTCCCTCCTCCATGAGTTAAACTTTATGGTTAGTTATGATATAATGCATGTTCTAGCTCATGACCTTTTTGTGGTTGACTTGTCCTTGCTTTGGTTTATAATGAAGCACATGGGTGGATGTTTTGATACAATGCTAGGATGGTTTTATTAGAGTAGTTATGTTAGAGTAGGAATTTGCATCCCGCATTGCATTATATATATGTTGCATCATGCATATCATGGTAGTGCAGTTGCATATTACTTGGATTTGCATACATGCTCATAATCTACATGTTTTTTTTTTCAAGCATCATTTGCATATTGCTATGTTATATTTGTATCTACTGGATGCTCGTATTGATATGTTAGAATAAAATGTCAAAATTATTTTGCTTTAATTGTTAGTGATTCTCGTACGAATAAGGTGTGAGTGAACCAACCTTTGATATCCACAGTTTATTTTTTTCAGTGTGTGTAGGAACAATTCATACCAGGAGATGTTGAGGTTCTCATGCACTCTACGGTGAGCACATGTCCCCATGTAAGAGTCATATGTTACCCCCCCTAGGCAAGGGGTAACTAAGGACATCATGTCTCGAGGCCCATAGGTAGTAGACATGGACTGTCGAGAGTCAGATTGACCAGCAGATCCCACAAGGCCCCTCCTATTTCTGATCACGCCATCATCCATCACCAGCAACAGAGCAATATGCAACACATTGGCTTGGCCCAGAAGACAACATGTCTTGCTTCATGAAGTAAATATTCGGGTATCGTGGTAAGTGTCATTTTAATATTTGAAGCATTTGAGCATGTTTCAAAGAATTCGTTCTCGATTATGAAATGTTTTCTTGGAATTTAAACCTTTTGCCTAGTTTCACCTTAGTGAGTGACATGGCTTCCTAGTAAGTGTATTTTATGTGTTTATTATAAATGTTGTGTTATTATTTATGTATTTCTTGTTATGGGTTTTTCCTGTATATGTTGCATGTATATATTTGTTGTTAGTTTGCATAATTTTGTTCTTATGCAACGATGATCATTGATTGCTATCGATGCCCTCCGATCGTCAACCGTCTGATCAAACAGACGTGAAAATCTGTGTCGTGGAGAATGATCGTGGGATGGGGCTTGCCCATCCCTGCAACCCAATGAAAAGGCACCACATGGAGTACGAAGCACTATGGGACCGAAAAAGTAAGTAATGTGCATGCCAAGTGGATGTAGAGGTAGGAGAATGAAGGGGGAAGAGAAGGAAGAAGAAGATAAAGGTTGACGAGGTAGGCCAGGGTAGCTAGAGGATGATTGGGCACCACCCCTAGGTGTCAGGTGGACTTGGGATGCCATGTTAGCATCCTAGTTAGCATAGGTTAGCCAAAATTTAAAGAAAATAGTAAAAATTGCTTAGAAAATGGGTATTTCTTAGGTCGTATTTTTGCAGGTCTGTTTCTAAGGCCTAAACAACATTTTTTGAAAATCCAACTCATATAAAACTTTTGTTTCTACATCTAAAATGATTAAACTTAGAGAGAGCTTTCTAACAACGTAAATTGTTCGCCAAACAAAGCTTGTATGAGGGAGTTACAGGTCAAACAATGGAGGGTAATTTTTGGGTACCATTTCATTCTGAGGGCCATAACTTCCTGCTCTGGAATCGGATTTGGGCACTTGAATAGTCTGTCGAAAGCTATTGAGACATAGAAGACAACCATGGAGTTAGATTTAGAATCCAAACACCCAAAAAAGTACAGGAGGACATATAAGGAACATGTAGCATTCAAGGCTAAAAATATAAATTGGCCTTAAACTTCAGCATGTTGTATCTAGCAACTTGGAGTTCAGAGGAAGGTAAAAACTTGGCTAGAATGTCCAAAATATGGTCATAAAGGAACACATTTGAGATCTTGTCAAAAATTCCAAGGATCAGGTACAAAGATGCATGGGCACGGTTAAACAAATTGCACATGGTTGAAGGATGTGCTGAGGGAGTAAATGGGTCATATTTAAATGACCATAACTCTCTACTCATGCCTTAAAATTGAGAAAGGAAGCAGTCGTTGGAAAGGTCTAGACAAAGGAGTCCATAAAGTCACCAATAAATGTAAAATGGGAAGTATAATTCACAAGGAATCAAGGGAAAGGATTCTCGTGCACTTATGGAACTGAATTGTGCATAGTTTTCATAGATTTGTTAAATTATTTAATCTAACAAATCCTATTGCTTGCACATTTTGTGGAGTTAAGAGAAAATAGATCAGAATAGGATCAACATAGGGACCAAAGAAATGGAAGAGGCACAAAGAACTTACAACCACGAGGATGAAGTCAGAGGGATGTTTGTCAGCATGAGTAATGAAGGTACATAATCTAATGGACATAGAAAAGGCAAGGAAGAGAGCATGAACTTGGTAGAGACCATAAAGAGTTTGCAAAAAAATGTCCAAAGTTATAAAGTTGATGATGAGAGGCTTATGAAATCCAAGGAGCAACAAGATGGCTTCAACATTAAGTTGCTACAGAGCTTGGACAAAAAAAAGAAGAAAATGGATAAGGAGACATAATCAAGCAAGTCAAGGAGTTACAGGTCTCATGATAAAAGAAGAGAAAAAAGAAATATTGATAGGCATCACCTTCACTCACCAATGCATTTAGTTAGGAGAGCACACAATAGTTCAATTCCATCTCTTGTTAGGAATCATAAGAGAAGGTATGGAGTGGATGAACTACAAGGGAAAATGAATAAGATTAAGCCTCCTACCTTTGATGGCGAGCACAAGAAAGATGAGGATGTAGAGACCTAACTGTCGGGCACGAGGAAGTACTTTCAGTTACATAATTACTCCTCACATGAAGAAGGGAGAATTAAAATCTATCAGCTCAAGGTGAAAACATCATTGTGGTGGGACCGTTTTGTGCAAGTGCAACACATTGATAAGAAGAAGATTACTTGGAGAGCATTCAAGAGATATTTTCAAAAGAACTACTTAATTAAGCGTTATTATGATAGGAAGATGAAGGATTTATTCAAACTCAAGCTTGGGAGTATGACCATGGATGAGTATGAAAAGAGATTCTTAGAGTTCTTGAAATATGTTGACTTCATCGAGGATGAGCAGGTCAAGATTCAGAGGTACTAAAGTGGGCTAACATCAATTTTTAGTGATAAGATACAATATGATGATCCTAAGACATTGAAGGAAACCTTAAGGAGAGCTAAGTGCATCTATGATCAACATAGAGGAAGACCAATTTTCCGAAAGGCTTGGGAAGACAAGAAGAAAAGCAATATGGAGCAGAGGAACAAGGGGACCAAGCTACCATTCTTCATAAATAATTCTCAGTGACAACCAGCTTCCAAGTAGCCCAGAATGATAGAGACAATGGGGCAAAGACCAAGGCAACAACCTATGAAATGTTGGGGCTATGAGGGAGATCATATGTACAGAGATTGCCCTCATAAAGGTGAAAACATGAGGATTGTTCACAATGTACAACAAGCTGATATAGTTGAGGACATGGGCATAAATGTACCGAGGATACACGCAAGTCTAGATAATCAGCAAGCTGAGTTTCAGTCCCACATGATTGAAGTGGAAGGTAAGATTAATGACCAACCCATTTCTATTTTAATTGATTCAGGAGCTAGTCATAGTTATCTATATCCTAAGATGGTGGATAGATTTCATTTTCCAAGAATCAAGCTTTGAAAATCTTGGTTTGTGTAGCTAGCTACAAGAGATAAAAGAAGAATTAATGGGATGGTTAAGGAATGTCCTATGGACATGAATGGGTTGAGCACAAGGGAAGCTCGTATGATTGCCTAATTTGTATGGATTGGTTGGACACGCATCAAGTTGTCTTGGACTGTTATAACAAGGATTTTACTTGCTCGGATGAGGAAGGGAACTTGAGATCAATACATGGTATTCTAAGGGCAATAACTATCAGGGAAGCTTTAGCCTTGCAGTTGAAGAAAATCTTTAAGAAAGGCTACCAATTATTTGCAGCTTATATGGATGAGACACCTAAGGATAAAGTGCCATGCATTGAAGACTGTGTTGTCCTGAAAGAGTTTGAAGATGTATTTAGAGAAATATCGGGGTTGCCACCTAAGAGTGATATTGATTTCTCTATCAATCTAATGCATGGAGCAACCCCAGTATCAAAGATTCCTTATAGGATGAATACACTAGAGTTGAAGGAATTACAAATGCAACTTGAAGAGCTTATGAAGAAGAGGTATATATGCCCAAGTGCGTCACCTTGGGGTGCCCCAGTATTATATGTGAAAAAGAAGGATGGAATGTTGAAGCTTTACATTGATTTCAGGTAGCTGAATAAGGGGACTATAAAGAACAAGTATCCCTTGCCAAATATAGATGATCTTTTTTATCAGCTAAAAGATGCTAAGATATTCTCCAAGAATGACATCAAGTTAGGTTATCATCATGTAATAATTAAAGAAGAAGACATTAGTAAGACAACCTTCAAAACGAGGTATGGCCATTATGAGTTCATAGTGGTACCATTTGGGTTGTCTAATGCACCAATTGCTTTCATGTGTTTAATGAATGGTATTTTCAGAGGTTATTTAGATAATTTTGTCATTGTATTTTTGGATGGCACACTTATTTACTCTAAATCTAAAAAAGAGCATGAGCAACACTTAAGAATGGTGTTGCAATTATTGAGGGAGCATCAGTTGTATGCAAAGTTGAACAACTGCTCATTTTATCAGAGGCAGATACATTATTTGGGCCAAATCATATCATATCATAGGAAGGGATAGCAATGTATCCGAAATAGATAAGAATCATCGAGAGATGGCCAGTACCAAAGAATGTATCAGAGGTGAGATCTTTCGTGGGACTTGCAGGTTATTTTAATATATTTATTGAAGGTTTTTCAAAGATTTCACACCCAATCACATATTTTCAAAAGAAGGGTGTGAGATTTGAATGGACTTCTGATTGTGAAAGAAGCTTCCAACACTTGAAGAGATTGTTGACAAGTGCACCAATTTTGAGGATTGTTGATCATATTGAAGATTTCGTTGTATGCACTACTGCATGCAAGGAAGGGCTTGGAGGAGTGTGTAGTTAGAATGGGTATGTGGTATGCTATGAATCAAGGAAGTTAAAAGAGCATGAGAGACACTATGCTACTCATGATTTAGAATTGGAAGCCATAGTGCATGCCTTGAAGATGTGGAGGCACTACCTCATGGGGAAGAGATTTGAGTTGAGGACATACCATAGTGCTCTGAAATATTTGTCTGGACAACCAACTTTAAATACCAAACAAAGCAGATGGTTGAAATTCCTTAGTGAGTATGACTTTGATTTACAACATATCAAAGGTAAAGAGAACAAGGTGGTTAATGCACTCAATAGGAAGGTGCATGAGATGCATGCTACAACCATTAGCATGTATAAATCTGATTCAAAAGACAAAATTTTGGAGGCTACAAAATTAGATACGGATTATATGGAGACAAAAGAAAAAATACAACAAATTCAAGATTATGAGCTAAGAGAGGATGGAATCCTCATGTACAGGGGTAGAGTATATGTGCCTAATTCTTAGGAGTTGAAAATTTTGGTGTTAAAAGAAATGCATAATGTGCTTTATGTTGAGATCCAGGCTACCAGAAAACAATTGCAACAATCAAGAGCCATTATTTTTGGCCTAGCATGAAGAAAGAGGTGGTTAATTATATTGTCAGATGTTTGGAATGTCAAAAGGTCAAGGTTGAATACATACACCTAGCTGGTTTACTACAACCATTACCCATTCTCGAGTGGAAATGAGAAGTTGTAACAATGGATTTTATCACTATGTTGCCCAGAACAACCAAGCAACATGATTCCATCATGGTGGTGGTGGATAAGCTTACTAAGGCTGCTCATTTTATTCTGGTAAAGGTCACTCACAAGCCAACAGATATTGCATATATTATATGAGAAAAATTGCCAGGATACATGGCGTGCCTAAGACAATTGTGTCTGACAAAGATCCCAAATTTACATCCAATTTTTGGAAATGATTATTCAAAGTATCTGGGACAAATATAAACTTTAGCACAACCTATCATCCAGAGTGAGATTGGTAAACAAAGAGGGTCAATAAGGTGATTGACGATATGTTGAGGATGTATATGATGGATAAACCATCAAAATGGGAATATTATGTACATCTAGTTGAATTTTCCTATAATAATGGGTATCAAGCATCTTTAATGAGGAGCCAGTTTGAGGCACTATATGGCAAAAAGTGCAACACGCCAATGAGTTGGGACAACCTAATAGACAAATTAATGGTTGGGCCATATTTACTCAGGGAAATGGAAGAGCAGGTGGTGAAGATAAAGCAGAATTTAAAGGTTGCCCAAGACAAGCATAAAAGTTATGTAGATAAAGGCATAACTCATAAAGAGTTTAAAGTGGGTGACCATGTGTTCTTGAAAGTGAAGGCCAAGAGAAGTTCCTTGAAGTTGGGGAATTGTTGATAGCTAGCAACATGTTATTATGGGCCATTTGAAATCCTAGAGAGGATTGGTCATATTGCATACATGCTTGCAGTGTTGGAATTACTAAGACAATTGAG